>BGPR01035100.1:0-16143 GCA_013235015.1 Araneus ventricosus
TTAGTTTTTAAATCTGTTATGCACCTTGTAGAAGGAAAAGGGATTGGACATTGCTGTTCATTGTAGGATAACATGCATTTGGATGTTTAGTTGAGTGAATGTTTTGTTTGGATGTTTAGGTGACATGAACAATTATGCTTGCCATGTCAGTTGACTCCACTGACATTTGTTGTGTAGTAAACTTCTCTAATATAACACTAGTAATAATTATTAACACACTACTAATTTTTTGTACAACCTAAGTAATGTAATATTCAACATTATAAGGTAAATGCTCCAGTAGTGGGCCACTTAAGGGTATTTCCTCAATTATCATCTAAACTTTTGGGAAGTTTCGCTAATCTGTATTTTTTTATGATTGTTCAAACTTTTATCTAAAATAATAATCATCTGAAATATCAAAATAATTGTAATATAATTTTTAAAAAATTAAAAATTTAGATCACTCCTATGCACCAGAAGTGGGCATAGCAAACTTTTGATGTACCAGTAGTGGGCATACCAAAAGTGGGCCACCCAGATTTGTCAATTGTGCCAAAGAAAAAAGAATAAAATAATTATATATAGTAATAATAACAATATATTAACATTATACACTATAAAAAATGCAATAAAAATGACTTGATATAGGTGAAATCTTTTATTTATAGATTCTAGTCACATGAGATTTACATTTTTTCTCTTAACAGCCAATTTTTTATTAAAGGTATATGCTAATTATCGATCTTTCATTTTAAGTTCTGTTTGGGGCTTTATGGATATTAAATCTTGATATTTTATGTTGAATAAATCTTTTTTTTTCTTTTATCTTCTCTCTGCAGCCAGAAAAGAGCCCTTTTAAATGGTGATGGAATATTTTTTGATGGTTCAGCAATGCGATAGTTATTATTGTCTGCCTCGTTACAGAGCCCAACTAATTCTTGAATATCAGTCTTTTCCTCAACAGTACTATAATATATTTATTATTTAAGTAATTGGTCAGAATGTTTCATTAGTGGGCCATTAGTGTATCAGAAGTAGGCCATGTGGCCCACTACTGGTTCTGATAAAAATAAAGCAAATCTAATTAAATAAAAAGACTTTACAAGATATAACCTTCTTATTAAACATCACAAAACAGTCTATTTGAGAGAAAGCATGTGCTCCAGTACTGTCCCCCCTATGCCCACTACTGGAGCATTTAGTAAAACATTGATCAAAAGTGGGCCACCCTTTACTATCTATAAATTATCAATATTATTTCATTTAAAGACAGTTTATAATACATTCGTTATATAATCAAATAATATCAATAACAATTCATTTTAAAAACAAATAGAATGTATGCTAAAAAATAGTTGAATGAAGAGTTACCTCTTAAGGAAATCACTAAGAATAAGCTAAAAATGCTTCTCTCAGAGACCAACTTCAGCAACAAACTTTCTAGCTCCTAACTAAACAGGAAATAAAGGCTGTGCCTTTGGTATTTAGTTGATAAGGGTTTCAGCCTACCAGAGGCAGATCTCTTATTTCATTGGAATGTTGGAATTTCTTGTTTTTCAACTTAAAAATTCAAGTGGCCCACTACTGGAGCACTTACCTTATACTCAGTGTGATATTAATTTTACCAAAAATTTGTAAGCATGGCTTACAAATTAAGTAATGTTAAAATAAAATATGTTTCCTTATAAAACTTCCCGAAAATACATTTATCTAAATGGCTACAAAAGACTAGTGGCAATATGTTTGATGTAGAGATTGTACTAATTAATAATTTTATTTTATAAAAACAAAAGTGCATTGACATGGATAAGACAGTAGCAAAAGATGTCTTTTTCTATTTACTGATGTGTTGATGAGTTGTAAAAACCAAGGTAATGGTTTTTGAAAAATTCGAAAGTTCATATCTTGATTTGTTTCATTGCTGTGATTGTTCTAAAATAGTTCTAATAGTAAAGCCCTTGCCTTTGGTTTTTAAAAGGTGTAAGTAATCTGCTGTGTTGTTTCTTTTTTTTTAAAAGTCTTCAGTGCTATGGTTTCTTATACATTGCCTGACATTTTAAGCAGCTGCGAGTATATGATCTGTGACATATTATTGAAATGTATTATTTCAGTTGGTAACTGTTTCAATTACAGAGATGGTAAAAATAATTATTCAAAATAAGAAGTATTAATCGGAAGAGAACATCCTTTATTCCACAGAAATATTGAATATTTTCAATTTCAATAAATATTTTCAATAGTGTTGGTACATTTTTGCTTCTTGATTTCTTTTCCTTGCGGTTCCGGGCAGATGATTTTGGGAAGTTTAGGAGAGAAAACTGATTTAAGTAGTCATCTATATGATTTCTTTAATATATACAGAGTCCAAAATTTTGCCTATCTTACCCTAAATCAGGGTTATTATTTTTTTCCTAAACTCCTTACAATGGAAGTTATGGGTAATTAATTATCTTAGTGGAAGAAATCGGCATTTCTTGCGAGTTCTAACTGTGAATGTACTTTGCGAAGTGGGGTTTTTGCACTTCCATTATTAAAAACATGCTATCTTCCAAAATTCCACTTCTATTTCCTTAGCTCATTGGGCATGTTTCAGAAGGAAACCTAATGTTTTTAAAATTTTATTAATTGAACTTAAATTTGAGCTACATTGCCTTCAAAGTACTAATCTTGATCTCAGTGACTGTATAGTTGTTGTCGTGATGCAGAGAAGAACGCTGTTTAGGGAGATGTCAGGGAAATCGAATAAAATTTTAGAAAATATCATTTTTAAATTACATTAAAACTCCTCTAAGCACCTAACCCTACTTAGCGGTTACTTCCTTCATGGGCACTTTTGTTTGGTGTATAAATATAACGTTAAAATAAAATAACCTGTAGGAACTGCAACTCAGACCCTTCTGAACGGCCACTTTGGTTGCTTGCTCAACTTCAATGAAGCGCATTCCTTTCGTCTCGCTGTCTATAGACGTTTTATTAAGAAAAAAGGGAGAAGAGAAAGAAAAAAAAAACAATTCCTACACTCAAAACAATACTGGAAATCAGATAGAAATTAATCATTGTTTTCCTTATGCCAAGAAAAAAAGTGAGCATTGACCTATAAGGGGCCGTCCACAAATAATGTCACGCTTGGAGGGGGTTCGTAAAATTGTGACAGTTTGTGACAAGGAGGAGGGAGGGGGTAACAAGAAGTGTGACATCACACATTTTGGTTAAAATAAAAATATTTAAAATCAGCATATTAAATTTTGAAGTTATTTTGAAATTACCAGAATTTGGGGGTATTTTTTTTAATCGGGGCTGAAACAACGTTCATGTGATTTTTTTTCTCACTTATATTCCTTTCTTTTCGAAAAAGGCATTCAGGGTAGTTTCTGAGAATATGGTAGCAACAGAAATTCTTCACCATTATAAGAAAACCTCCCCCTGTCACACCCTTGAAATGTCCAACAAAAGATACGTTGTCCCACCTGGGTGAGTGGTAGAACTGGTAATGGCACAAACAGGTTGATCTTACTGAGGCGGGTTTTTTTAATTCAATCTGTTTAAGAGTATTTTGTGTTCATAAAGTAAAGATAAGATTTAAAGCAATATATATCAAATTCTAAAATATTACTGTTTTCAACTGCTCTTTTATATTAATATTTTATTACTATTGTATATTAATTAGGTTTTTTGTTGTAAACCTTAATCTTATTTCATACAAAATAAGTACACATATGATCATTATTATTGTTATTCTCACAAATGTCATTAAAACACATAGTTAAAGTTTAAAAATAAAATCTGATATATGATCTATAACGTAGTGCTTTGTTTCTGAACTGCAAGTGTATTTTTATGTAATATAGCGTGACATGTGACAAGGGGGGGGGGGGAGGGGGAAGTGGTAAAGTGTGACACTTTGTGACAAATGGGGTCGAAAATATTGAAAAAAAGTGTGACATCATTTATGGACAGCACCTAAAAGGCGTTGGGCATTCAAGAGTTCATCTGTGCCTTTCAGCCGCTGATTCGAACATTGACGAAGAAGCTGCTGATATAGCTAGTGACCAGACCATCAGCTAATTAAATTTTCATCTCAATAGACTTTTTGGAAAAAAATAGATGGTATTATTGCGCATTCTTCCACAACTGCGGATGAAAAGGTTAGGGATTTATTTTCCCAGTTAAAAACAAAATTGAATAAATTACATCCTTAAAATCTGAAAGATCCAAGCAGGCAAGATTTTTTTTACTTCATACAAAGAGAAAGTATTGTAATCGTCAAAAAATTCGAACTCGAGATTTTGACCAATCTCCACGTTTTAGACCTCCCCGAGTCCGAAAAACACAATTTTGGAATTATGTCTGTCTGTCTGTGAACACGATAACTCGAAAACTATTAGAGCTACGGGGATGAAATTTGGTATGTGGTTTTTAAACATAATTTGTATGTTTCTATCAAATTTTCGACAAAATCCGTCAACGGGAAGTCTGTCTGTCTGTCCGCGGTCATGCGAACCCTATAACTCAAAAACTTGAATAGCTAGACGGATAAAATTTTGTACACAGTTTTATCATCATGAATGTAGGTCCGTGTAAAATTTTGGGCCAAATCCGTCAAAGGATTGACTGTCTGTCGGTCTGTATAATTTATTTTTGAAGAGAAACCGTTATCTCCACGCGCATGCGTACTGGAAGAACCGAACGGAATTTCATTACGGAGTAGCGAATTACATCAGTTTGTCCTTGAGCCGGTAAGAGAGGAAAATCGTTACGCATCTCTTTGAATTTCATTCTTTGCCTAGATATTTTTCAATTACTATAATGAAAAACCTTCCGATAGTCATTGGATTCTGGGTAACAATAGGTTCGAATTTTTTTAGCCACGCGGGGGAAGGGGAAACGGCACATATTTGGGGAAGTATACGAGAAAGTTTAGGGGAGGACACTCCTGCTGGTTTTCAAGAAGAAAAGGAAATTTTGGAAATATTAAATTTTTTCCTTAGTTGATTCTTAAAATTCGCTTTATGAGAAATAATGAATTTGGGACTTGTTTAAAGGCATATTTTATAATTCCAAACATGAGAGACACCTCTTTAGAGCGGCCAGTTTTCTTTGGAGGACGGCCGCTTGTTTCACTGTCTTTACAGAAAGATGGTTTATATTGTTTTTGTGGGGAGGTGTAGCATTTTAGAGTTAGGGCATTATTTTCTAGTCTCTAATTATATGAGTTGCTACAGATCTGTTTTAATTCTTAAATGCTTTTGACTAATTTCAGTAACTCCGAGTGTAAAATTTCATAAATTATTTTATTTATTTAGGTTTCGAAGTTGCCTTCCTTGGTGAATGGTTTAGTTTCTAAGTGTCCTTTGACAAGGAGAACGGTTGCAGAGACGCCACATCTTTCTGCCGGAAAGTAACAACAATAAGAAGATGGGACATTAACAAGATACACAGGTCTAAGCTGCAACATTTGGCATATCTTGAATGGAATCCAGCATCACGAAATAGAAAAGAATAATTTCTCCAGTAGACACTCTTAAAATTTATGGTTGCTGCTATATTTTTTGTTTCTTAATATGCATTTGTGAATATGTTTATGTGCATACCCAAAAGAGAAATTTTATTTTTTTGACCCGCCAAGTAAAGCATAGTCGCAGCAAACAAATTTAAAGACATATATATATATATTCGTATACAGGAGAAGCGCCATGTCTGCAATGTATGCACCTAGAAAGTTGTTTGCATGAATATTTAAAATTTTGTTTGCTAGTTGGAGCTCAAGCTTATGATTTATGAGTTCATGTATTTTCAAAACGAAATGGTTTAAAAGGCAATTTTCATATTACTTACACAATGGAAAAGTCATACACGTGTGGTTTTTGTAGCCGAGAGTTTTCGTGGCTGCAAAATTTAAAGAGACATATACTGGCTCATACAAAAGAGAAACCGTTTGAATGCATCATTTGCAGTAAAGCCTTTTCTCATAAGCATATTTTAAAGGCGCATTTACGGACCCATACGAAAGAGAAACCGTTCGCATGTGTCATGTGCAATAAAGCATTTTCCGAAAAGTCGCATTTAAATGCTCATTTACGGACACATACTGAAGAGAAACCGTTTGCATGTGATGTGTGTAATAAAGCATTTTCCCAAACGTCGAGTTTAAAAATGCATTTACGTGTTCATACGAAACAGAAACCGTTTGCATGTGACAAGTGTGATAAAGCATTTTCTCAAAAGCCACATTTAAAAATGCACTTACGAACTCACACGAAACAGAAACCTTTCGCTTGTCATGAATGTAAGAAAGCATTTTCCCAGAAATCGAATTTAGGAAAACATTTACTGACACATACGAAAGAGAAGCGGTTCACATGTGACGTGTGTAATAAAGCATTTTCTCAGATGGCGCATTTAAAAGGTCATTTACGGACGCATACGAAAGAGAAACCATTTATTTGTGATTTTTGTGATAAAGCATTTTCTGATCCAAGCAATTTAAGGGCACATTTGTTGACGCATAGCAAAGAGAAACCATTTTCATGTGACATTTGTGGTAAAGCATTTATTTATTTAACATATTTAAAGAGACATCTGTTGGTGCATGCGGCGGAGAAACCGTATGCATGCGACTTTTGTAATAAAAGATATTGTCGCCTGTATGATTTAAAACATCATTTACGTACGCATACAAAGGAGAAACCGTTTGCATGTGATCTGTGTAATAAAGCATTTTCTGTCCAGGCGAGTTTAAAAGTACATTTAAGGAGGCATACGGAAGAGAAACCGTTTGCATGTGATCTGTGCACTAAAGCTTATACTGTAAAGTCGAGTTTAGCAATGCACTTACGTACTCACACGAAAGAGAAACCTTTCGCATGTCACCAATGTAATAAAGCATTTTCTCTGAAGGGGAATTTAAAAAGACATTTACGGACGCACACAGAAGAAATTTGCGTATGACTTTAAAAGTAAAGCATTTTCTTGTCCAAATGCTTTAAATGCATCTGCAGAAACATATTATCTATCTATACTTATAAAAGGCAATGTTTGTGTGCGTGTGTGTGTGTTTGTCTGCGATGTCCAGACGAATCTATCGCACTTACAGCCATGAAATTTGGCACACAGGTAGTCGTAATGGTGACTGAATGCACCTCGAGGCCGGAATTTTAAATTTTAATCTAGAAATTTTTTTGTTTCATGTTTTGTGTTGTTTTGGTTGATTTTTCGCACTAATTTCTCAATAGAATAGTTACGAATAAGTTTACGACAAAAATATATACACCATCGGAAAGAGCATGCGATTTCCGTTCTAATGAAGTTAGTTTTGAATTTCTAACGTAATTTACTGAATTTTGAAAAATAGTCACTTTTATGGTAATTTTTAATAAAGATTTCTTTAAATTATCGCATCTGACGTTCTAACATCTCTATAATTTTCATTTTTTTTCAGCCTACAAATGGCACGTTTATGTCCGATTTAAAACAAGAACTATTAAAATATCTTTTTTCGTTTTTTAAAAATTAATTTTGCCCTGATCGGTTCAAACAGTTTTTTCGTAGCGCGATTTAACAGCGAGAGATTCTCCGGACCATCCCACAATGCATTGTTGCAACGTGACCTTCTTCGCGGCAGGTGACGTCATTCGCAAAGAAAAATAAGCGGGAATATCAATAATGTGTATTTTTTGCTTTGCTTTTGTTTTCAAAACTTTTTCGTGCCATTGTGTGCACTTTTTTTCATCCACTTTTTGAAGTTCTGATTCCACGGGCAACGCCGTGTGCGTACTGCTAGTACTTATTATAAAAGGCAATGTTTGTGTGCGTGCGTGTGTGTGTGTTTGTCTGCGATGTCCAGACGAATCTATCGCACTTACAGCCATGAAATTTGGCACACAGGTAGTCGTAATGGTGACTGAATGCACCTCGAAGCCGAAATTTTAAATTTTAATCTAGAAATTTTTTTATTTAATGTTTTGTGTTGTTTTGGTTGATTTTTCGCACTAATTTCTCAATAGAATGGTTTCAAATAATTGTACGACAAAAATAGATAGACCATCGGAAAGAGCACGCGATTTCCGTTCTAATGAAGTTAGTTTTGAATTTCTATCGTAAATTACTGAATTTTGAGAATTTTTTTAAAAATTGTCACTTTCTTCTTATATTTTTAACTGTCAATTTTTATTTACTCGCATCCAACGTTCTAATAAACCTATGATTTTCAGTTTTTTTGAGGTAACAACAGAAGTATTTATCTCTCATTTAAAACAAGAACGGTTAAAATATCTTTGTCCGTTCGTTTTTAATAATTTTTTTTCTTAAAGGGTTAAAAAAATTCTTTTCGAATGAAGTTCTTTCTCCGGAACGGTGAGTTTCTCCCTGGCTACGGCTAGCGCCATCTGTTGGAATTATTCTCTCCTCACTTTTTAGCATATTTTGCTAGGAATAATTTGAAATCATTTCGTTGGATGCAAGGGTTTAGTCGTAAATTAAGCAGTGCTGGAAGATTCTGACATGGGTGATAAGTTGGCTTTGAACTTCTAACGTAATTCGCTGAATTATGAGAGAATTTTTTTCGTGATGAACTAAAAGAGTTTCTTTACCATCTGCGTAAAATGTGCCATAGCTTTTCGCGCAAGCTCCAGGGGGTGACGAAGGGGGTACTGTCGTGACCTTCAAACGTCACGGTACTGTGGTTTGAGACTGTATTTCATCAGCATAACTTAGATACACGATTGCTGTATAATAAAGATTTTCACGTTGCAATTTTTTTTTATTGTTTTGGAATAACGTACTCTATACTGCTTTTCTACATGTCATTATCGCGGGAAAATCAATGTGTATCTTTTGTTTTGATTTTATTTCAAAACTTTTCCGTGTCATTGTGGACGATTTTTTTTTTTTTTATGTTTTTGAAGTCCTGATTCCACAGGCAACGCCGTGCGCGTTCTGCTAGTAGAGAATAAACGAACCATGCACTTGTAATGTTTAGAAAAGCATTCAGCTGACATTTAGTTACACAGGCAAACAGAATCACTATGTCTGTTACATATGTAGCTTAAGTATGTTTAACTAAATCATTAGTGCAAAATGTAGGATAATATTTTAAAATGGAATCATTTCTAAATGAGTAAGTTTCCTTTTCTCACATGATAGCTTCCATCATTCTACCACGGTATACATCGTTCAAATAACCATTCATTCTTTTCACTTCAAGTAATACATTACGTTGTCAGATGTATATTACACATAATTGTTTATTTTTTGTCTTGTATTAAAGTGTTTTCAAGCCAGTATTCTTGGAGGCTGCATTCGCAGATTCGCACTAGATTTACGCGATGCACTTATGATTGTTCGTTAGAATATTTTTATTGACAGAAAAGTTTTAAGGGTTAATGATTAGCACGAAAGAATGTTTTTTATTATGTGAATGTTTCACAAAGTGTCAAATGAGAAACGTTTTAGATATTAGTATATTAATTGATTAAATTATAAATGTTATTGTCTTTATGAAATGTGTAAATTGATACTCATCAGCTAATTGTTTATCTCCATGGGCAACTTGTTTATTATTTAAAATGTTTTATATGTTTGCGTTAAAATATCTTTTATCAATCAAGAAACATTTGCATGTTGCTGCAGAATGTTGCAAGCAAAAGTGCTTTACAAGGTGTGACCAATAAGGAGGGTGATTGATGTAATGTCTGTAATATAAGTCTTACGTTGAGTAGGTCTCACATGGAAACTGTTTACAATCCTTCAAAATAGTCCCCGTCGTACATTATGCTCCTCTGACAACATGTGTACAAATCGTCGAAAGCTCTTGAAAACTCCTACACTGGTACAGCTTTCAATTCCCATGTCACAGCAGCTTGAATGTGCGTATTGTCTGTAAATCTTCACCCTTTTAGAGCTTCTTAAAGTTTAGGGAACAGGAAAAAGTCCGGTGGTGACAGATCTGGGAAATACGATGGGTGCGACAACTCAGTAACTCCATGTTCAGCCAGAAACCGCTTTACAAGCGTGGCGGTTTGCGTCCGTGCATTATCGTGCAAGAGAAACCAAGAGCCACGTTGCTTCAGATGTGGCCGTACACGACGAATGCGAGCCAAGAGTCGTTTGAGCTCCTCGTAGTAAAACTCACTGTTGACATTTTGACCTTCTGATTTACCCAATTTGTACAAGAATTTCAAATTGATTCTCTGCTCCATGACACGCCACAAAACGACCGCATAAACAACTGTCGATAACAAATTTATCAAGACTCGCAGGCGCATGAAGCCACACACTACTGTTAACTGAATGTTAGGGAACACGACGAAGGTGTCGCTGATAATCGGGTTGTTCCCATTTTCGATTTGAGGGGCGATTCACCTTACTTATTGGCTACACCTTGTATCACATGATGTAGAGTTTTCTCTTGTGCGTCTTATGCCTTCTCAATTTACATTTTGATGCGCTAGTGCGTCATAAATATGGACAAGACAGTTTTTCTAATGTAACCTCTCGCAGAAATGTTTCAAATCGATAGAAATCATACTATAAGATCCTCAAAGTATTATAATAAGGGTAAATCGAACAAAACTTTCCGAAAAAGGAATGCAAAGGAACTCATTGAAGCATTAATTTCGAGCACAATAGGGCAGAAGATAGGAATGTCCGTGTGGCAGGCAGCCGGCAAGAAAAATCTGGTCTTTAGTTGGGGATTTGATCCCCCCAACTAGGTTGCAGGATTTATATCGTACGTGCATGCTGAGAACGAGGTTGTGAATAAGTTGTTGAGGCATTTTGGCCTATTCCTCTGGTAGTGCGAATTGTTACTGGAGGTTGATGACTTGTTGCTCTCTTCTTAGAATGTCCCAGACTTTTTCAATTGAATTTCAGTTTGGGGTTTTTGCGGACCAATCCATACGCTGATTATTTTCACTTCGAAGCAACAGCCAGTGTACTGTGAAATATACCGTTGTATTCCGTGAAAAAGAAATAAGGATCTATATCAGATCTAAAAATACTCAGGTTGGGAAAGAGAAGTCTGAGCAGCAGCCAGCACTGGCTGAATCTTCTTGAATTATGTTTAGGTCATTACGACAACATAGCTTGATACCCTCTAAAACAAGAATTCCGCTGCCTCCAAAGTGGTCCCTTTCAGTGATGTTGGAGGTGCCATTGCATGTTCTCGAGATGTGTATGCACCTGAATGATCATGCAATCCTTTAGTTGATATCTGAGTGAAGCAATCATTCATCATGCAATCCTTTAGATGATATCACCTGAAGTCGGATAATTGGGAAGTTGGAAGAAGAGTGAATACACAGCATGCTGTCACAAGCATGGAGATAATTTCAAACGACAGCTGTCCGAGGATTTAGTAGTGTTTATTCACAAGCAATCACGATGGTAGTCCACCGGTACATTGTCCCACTTGCAAGAAGTGACGGGTGGTAGAAAGAGTATCAAATTTACAAGAACAGAGCAACATACTCCTTCATAACCGATTTAGCATTTCACCACGGCCAGGAGGCTGCACATAGGTGGTCAAAAAGAACATTCGACCCCATCATTGATCTGTCCAGTTCTTGTGTTCATGGCACCACATAAAATGCTTTCTCCGATGAACAGGCTTTAATTGTACACACCGTACTTATAGACGTGCAATTTGACCAACGGTGTGCAGCCTCCTGGCCATTTCAAAATGCGAAATTGGATATTAACTCTTTCTAAGGCCGTGGGAATATACTTCCCACAAAATTCATCAATTTTTAAATGCATTTTTTTAAGGTTGGCGTAAGTTCTCGCCAAATTTTTTAATGAAACAAAAACCTGTATGTTCCAATTTCTTATCTCAAACCATAACGAAGGGTCTTGACTTGGTAATTAATTATTAATTAATAAAATTAACAAAAAAATAATGTCATCCAATAAGTTAAATGAATTAATCTCATTACCAAAGTTATTTTATTATATCACTACTAGAAAAAAATGGCCTTATGAAGGATTAAGGAGTCTGTTGCTATTTTTCTTGCAAGTTTGATCCTCTTTCTGCCATCTGTCCCTTCTTGCCAGTGGGACTATATGACGGTGGACTACCATCGTGATTGCTTGTGAATAAACACGACTAAGTCCTCGGACAGCTGTTTCTGTCGTTTGAAATGCTCTCCATGCTTGTGACAGCATGCTGTGTTATCCTGAACTCCTCGAACACTCTTCTTCCAACTTCCCAATTATCCGACCTCAGGTAAAATCATCCAGATGTCATTTAAAGGATTGCATGTATTCAGAGATACCACAGTGAGATAGCAGCTTAACGTTATTCAAACTAATGTACGTTATGCCAGGGTATGTGGAACCTTTTTGCATTGAAATGCCTCATTAAATTTCTGTAGTTGGGCAAAAGGCTGCACGAGCAGAATTTTAAGGTTATTGTTCTGTAATCATTATTATATTACAGACAATTATATTTTTTCAAGACAAATTGGAAATAACTAGGTTCCCCATCCCTGCACTATGCTATATCTTTCACAGAAATACTGAGTGTACGATGCTAGCGTGCTTTATACGCTCTGAGGGTACGATGCTAGCGTGCTTTATACCCTTTTGGCACTCCCTCATCACTTCTTACTCCAGATAATCGTACTCTACTGCAACTAGTCTTAGTCGATCTCCCAATAGAGCAGTCTTGCTGTTATGCTAATGTTTTCACTTTGTCCTTAATTTTTGTACGCCAGTATAAAGTAAAACTATTGAGAGTTTATTATTAACATGCTCATAACAGATGTACTAATATTAGTAAATGATTTTGAGTGTTATAAAATGTTTCCTTTTTTTTTACTAAAATATGACGATGTAACTTTTTTTGTTAAGGAATTTGTTTAAAATGGCTTCTTGCCTTTTATAGTCGAATCTTAAAGTAAATTCTTTTTAAATGGAACAGTTCTTATAAATTTACGCTTGGAATAAAGTGTGATTAAAATTTCAAAGACATAACAGTACTTTGTAGTTTCAAACTCGAATTAATTAATACAATTATAAAATCTTTGAAATTATCGGAAATTGGGCGAGATGGTGGTAGTTATTATCTAGTTGAGCTGATAATGTCGACAGATGGGATTATAAATATCACTCATTATATCAATTGCTGTTTATGAGACTCAGTGGTTGCTCTGTACTCGCTGTTTGTAACTAGACTCGAGTTATAATTCTTTCTTTTCATTTGTCTTGACAAAAAGATATGCAAACGGAGTGAAATACTGCTAGTCTAGGGAGGAAACTACCTTTTTTCTCCCTAACCCATGGTCTCACCAGGTACACTTTTGGTAAACTCGTAATTCAAATAGTAATTAAATATTTTGATTAATTTGAAATTTTGATGTCTGTTATTCATTTTTATGGGATCTTTACTAGAAATGTGTGCTTGTTTTTGGAAATGGTATGATAAGTTATGTTGTACTTTATTCCTGTAATCTGTTGGTGTGAATCTTTACTAGAAATGTGTGCTTGTTTTTGGAAATGGTATGATAAGTTATGTTGTACTTTATTCCTGTAATCTGTTGGTGTGAATATAGATATTATGTTTAAACACATCTTTAATTTTTGTAATAAAGATATATTTTTAACGATTTGTTTCTTTTGATTTCTTTTTTTATGAAAACCAGCGGGAGTGTTCTCCCCTAAACTTTCTCGTATACTTCCCCAAAAATGTACCGTTTCCCCTTGCCCCACGTGGCTAAAAAAAAATTCGAACCTATTGTTACCCAGAATCCAATGACTATCGGAAGATTTTTTCATTATAGTGATTGAAAAATATCTAAGTAAAGAATCAAATTCAAAGAGATGCGTAACGATTTTCCGCTCTTACAGGCTCAAGGAAAACTGACGTAATCCGCTACTCCGTAATGAAATTCCGTTCCTTTCGCGAGCACAGATGATTGCTTCCAGTAGGCATGCGCGTGGAGATCACGGATTCTCTTCAAAAGTAAATTATACAGACCGACAGATAGTCAACCCTTTGATGGATTTGGCCCAAAATATTGATACGCACCTGCATTCCTGATGATAAAACTGTGTACAAAATTTTATCCATCTAGCTATTCAAGTTTTTGAGTTATAGTGTTCGCATGACCGCGGACAGACAGACTTCCCGTGGACGGATTTTGTCCAAAGTTTGATAGAAACCTACAAATTATGTGCAGAAATCACATACCAAATTTCATCCCCGTAGCTCTAATAGTTTTCGAGTCGTGTTCACAGACAGACATAATTCTAAAATTGTGTTTTTCGGACTCGGGGAGGTCTAAAAGGTGGAGATTCGTCAAAATCATGAGTTCGAATTTTTTGACGATTACAATACTTTCTCTTTGTATACTTCGTATACTAGAAAGTAAAAAGTTCCTGCAAGGAGACTTTTCTGTACCAAATTATTCCGATTAATCAACAATACTATGGTATGCCTTGTTAAAAAAGACAATTTTTCTAAATTTCATTAATTCTAAGCATTTATATTTTTTCTTAATATTAGGCTTGAATTATTGATAATTGTATAGTTATTACAAAAAGTGGACGTTTTGAGGCATGCAGGCGGAAAAACTGACTAAGCTGCGTATGACGATTCCTCACTATTCGATCTTACGCTTGTAACTGGATATTTTCTGTAAAGGTATTTAGAAAATATCTTGAAACACGAAATTACATTTTGAATAATTTATTTTTTAAATATGTAACATAAATATAATGGTTAAATACTTAAGAAAATTATATATTCAATGGACTGAAAAAGAATTTTGTTGCCATTACCACTAATTATATTTCTGATAATCTAAAAATCAAATGGATTGCATACCATCAAGTCCGTTATTTAATCATTTATTAATGATTCAATAGCAGATGGAATACTTGCCCATCATTTTTACTGCAGTTCGAATCTTCAAAAACAGTGGTTCATAATGGCCTACATTTTTGAAAATTCTAGGATTGGTTAAACTTATGAATAATTTCAATGCAAATAGCCAACATGAATTTAAAATCAGTTGGCCGACCAAAATAAAAATTAATTTCAGATCAAGTGGACTTGAATCATAAAAAAGGAACAAATTCTTCGTAATCTAAATGTTAATATATTATTTACTGTAGAGTTGAGATAGTTTTAAAACAAACATCTTGTGATGTTACATTAGAATTTGGAAGATTCCAGGCAATCGCCAATATTTAATACTTAACCTCAATTTTTAAACATATCTATATAATCCGTCTAATAAGATTCAAGCTATTGTATGGTATAGTGCGTCTCCATATATCCCCTCAAAAAGCAGCATAGAATTGTTGGTCATCACCCATTTCCTGCAACGAAGAAATTATGGTGAAATATGCTTCCCAACACATAAATCTAAGAAAAGAGTGTGTGAATTTACTTATTCACAAATCTGCCCTTTTGTACCCCTTATAACGGTTCTAGAGATTCGATGATTTTTTTTTTCTCTCTCTCTCTTTTACTTTAAAAGATGAACGAGTTCTCTTTTTACATGACTGGTCCATCATTTTTATTGCAGCTCGAATCTTCAAAAACAGTGGCTATCTACAAAGCACATCCTATCGCAACCTAACAACCTTTCCTAATGGTCGCAATTTTCATACAACCCCATTGTCCGCCTCGTCAGGGTCTCGAGAGCAATAAAAAAATCTGAATGCTTGTGGTGACCCCGACCTTGCCCAGAAATTAAATGTTTGCAATATAAAAAATAATATTTTGTTTACTCTGGTTAGAAAGGCGCGGTTCTACCCATTTTCTCTCTCTCTCTCCCACACACATATATCCTGGGACTTCATATTGTCTTGTGTGTATGGGAGTCCACTTGCCATGGGACAAGCTGACAACCTAGCCAGTCCGTCACTGGTCCCAATGAAGAATTCACTTTCATGCGCATTCAGTATTTTTACTTTCTCGTATACGAAGTATACAAAGAGAAAGTATTGTAATCGTCAAAAAATTCGAACTCGAGATTTTGACGAATCTCCACGTTTTAGACCTCCCTGAGTCCGAAAAACACAATTTTGGAATTATGTCTGTCTGTCTGTGAACATGATAACTCGAAAACTATTAGAGCTACGGGGATGAAATTTGGTATGTGGTCTTTAAACATAATTTGTAGGTTTCTATCAAATTTTGGTCAAAATCCGTCAACG
>BGPR01035101.1:0-16143 GCA_013235015.1 Araneus ventricosus
AAATTTTTTGAATTTGTTTTTTTTTAAAGAAAGTACACCTTAATGACTGGTATGTTGTTATATATATATATAAGTCTATGACTGTAACGCTCATTGTCTAATATACAAATGTTATATATATATATATATATATATAGTTTTTAAAAAAATCATTAAAATCAAAAAAATCTTGATTTAAATCAAAAAAATCCGATTTAAATCAAATAAATCGATTTTTTTGAAAAAAATCAAAAAAATCGACAACCCTGATAGTATGTAATTCTGAAATGTTTTGAATGTAAAACAAATTCAGACTCTCTTTGTAGGCTCTACTCATGTTCTTTGTTAAAGTATTTATTATTTCGGGCACAATATTCGTGCAGATGAGTTTGGGCGCAATGTAGGCACAAGTGAACAATATCGTAATTTATATTGTTAATACCCATTAATTTTAACTTGAGCTTTCTCAAATTAATCTCTGACCTTTTTGGGGAAGTTTAAAAGGAAAAAAAGTTGAGGATATCATTGCAAATAAGTCTTGCCTTTGCGATTATTTCTGTGCAGTACAGTACCCGTTTTTTGGATTTGCGATTTCAGAGGCATTTTGAACAACCCAGCTTTTGGTTAACTGGGGTTTTACTGTATTTACACAGGCATAGAATAACACACCTGTAATTTTCATACATAATTTTATTTCAAAACCAACATTTTATTGAAAAACTGGAAAAGAAATTATGACGACTGGATGTTAAACTGGAGAAAGGCAGAGACAAAACATTGTCAGTTATGAGAAAGAGGGTAGGAGCACAAGATGGTAATTCTAACCACCATCTGGTTCAGAATTATGGGACTTGATCTTAGTTAATTGGTTAGTTTCCAATTGAAGTATCAAGTTGCTTTTAAAATCAAACAGACTTAAAAAGTATTTTACTGTTTCTATTGTTCACAATCAGATATTAAAATATTCATTCTTGATATTTTTTTTCCTTCCATTTATTTGCTATTACATCCTGTTGTCTGACAACAATACTTTCAATACCTTTGCAAACACAAAATTTATCATGTATTTTATCTCACTTTCGGATAGCAACTCTTTCCCTCTAATTTGAATTAGACATAGTAAATCAGTAATTCAAAACCCTAATTGTCTCACTTACATTTTATGTTAATCCATTTTAGGTATTGAATTAGGAATTGAGGCATTTTAGGTATTAGGTCCTTATAGGAACTCTATCTATTGCAATGGTTCTCATGACACAACTTCTGGAAAATTTCTGCAGATCTTCATTGATCATGACCCCTAGAACCCAAAACCACCCTTCGTTCAAAAGTTTATATATATATGTATAACACTTTTGCCCATGTTATCTTGTGAACACGATAACTGGAGTAATTTTCATTTCATTTTAACCAGCCTGGGATATGTTGTAAGGATAATGAAAATCTTGTCCGAGTTCGTAGATGGGAAAGGCGGTGGAAATGGTGGGGGATTGAAATTTTCATTTCCCAATAATTCCTTTAAAATTGAAAATTCAAATTAGGTGATTATCATCTTATCATAACGAACAATTTTTGTACTGCAAATTTTTTAATGGCTGCAATTGCTTAGAAATTATGAACTGAAAAGTGATTTCCCCCACCCCTCCCCCAACTTGAAATACCTTTTAACCTAAGCATGTAACCGGAAAGCTCTTGTCATTTGCAGTCACTTCACCCTCTTTCATCTCTAATCCTTATAAAAATAGAGGGTGCAATTTTTTTTTTATATATATATATATACAAGAGATGATTTTTCAAAAACAAAACTGGAAATGTTTACTACAAATTGTATATTTATCATCAGAAATCATTTGTTGAATTATTCAGAAACAGTTTTTAATTGTGTATAAAATTAATTTTGAAAAATTTATTTAAATGAGAGAAAAAAAGTGTACAGAAATGAAATTAGTGTCACTGAAAAGTTAATTAAAAAAAAATATGGTGTAAAATTAGTTTTTGTTAGATAACATTTTCGGAAGATATCACAGGAAAACACCAACATCTTGCTACATTTAAAATTAACTTTTGGACTTTGAAAAGTTGACAGTGACTCTTATCTTGTTTTGAAGACCTCATGTGCCGACTCTGCATAAAAATTTATACAATAAGCATTCACAATCACAGCCTCACAACTACAGGGATTAAGGCTACAACGACTTACATTAATCCAATGCTTACTTGTAAATGACATTTTTGGAGTGTGCTGTTGTCAAACATCTATTTCATCTGCTTACAAAAGCTTTACCTTTGTTGGAATTTGAGTGATTGACGTATGTTTTCTTTCAGGCATCATTAAAACACAACTCCGAATCTCGTAATACTCAACGTTATTCATTTTATGTACACTGATTTTCAATTAAAATATTACTTATTATTTCGTAGAAAACGCAGGTAAAGATGACAGGCGATATTAACTGCAGCAATTTTTTAATCTAATTAAATAAGCTTTAGAATTCTTTTAAAACCAATGGAAAACATTGCCAAATGATATTTGAAAAAAATAAACAGAAACATCAGAAAATAATGGTAAAGTAATTACACCGTTGCCTAGCAACGGAGTATCATTAAATTTGCTTTATTCCAAAATTGTCTGCGTGAAATAATCTATTTATTAAATTTTGAAAAACTAATAAAAATTGAAGGCAAAATGTCACAGATATAAAATTAGTATAATTGAAAAGGTAAAATTTTGAACTTTGAAGACGGTAAAAAAATATTTTGGGGGAAATAATCTGGTCCAAATATACAGCAGAAAAATGGTTTTGATTAATTTTTAATTAAATTTTGCACTTCGAAAAGTTGACAGGTATCTTCCCCTTGTCTTAAATAATAAGTGTACAAATTTTGGTTAAAATCAGTGCAGTGGTTTAGGAGGAAATATGGTACATACATAAGACTTTTATTTATATGAAGACCGTTGCTTTCTGGCTTGCTGATGGGGATTTTTTTATCTCTCTACTATTCTTGACTGCTCTTACAATTTAGAATTATTCTAAGATGGTATTGAAGAAGCATATTCTATTTTAAAGTTTCTCATTCTGTTGCAATGCTTTGTACACAAGATAGTATCTTCAGCTACATATTCAAAACAAATATTTTACAGTAAAACATCTCATTGGATTTATAGAGTTATTTGAAATAATTAGTACAGATTTAAAGTAATTTTTAGATGAAAAATGACAGTATTTGTCAAAAATGGCATCTTGATATACAATATGGCAGAAATATTTTTTGAAACAATAATATGATTATGCATATAAAAGCTTATTATTATAAAATATTGAAAATTTAGTTTTATGTATTTCATTCATAATTAGCAATTGATTTAAATTAGCAATTACGTATTTCAGAAAAAAAAGTTATAGCACACTTATTACTAATCTGGTTTTTTTAGAATAAATTATTTTAAAATTTGTAATTCAATAATTTATTTTAATTTTTTGGAATTTTATTAATGTTATATTAATTTTATAAACTGATCTTATTAATGTTGTTACATTTTCATAAAAGCAACTCTAAAGAGGTTGAGTGAAGGAATTGTTGAAAGTTGTACTTTGTTTTTTGTACATTATTTTCAATAATTTAATTCATCCATAAAAGTTATTTTATTTTTATAATAAAAAAAATATGTAACCTGAATCTATGAATAGTGCATTGCAAAGATATAGCACAATAATAGATATGTAACATATAGAACCTGAATATCCTTTAGAATTCTTAAAAAAATTTTCAATATTTGCTTTATTGCAATATAGAATATGAAAAGAATCTTTGTAATGGAATATTTAATGCTGCAATATTTAGGATCAAATTAAAAAAAACTATATTGCTTGTTTTTAATCTTATTTTTATTAGGTTAAGAAGAAGTGAATGGCTCTCTTTCATACAATGAGGAAAAGGAAACAGTTCCCTTCTTCTCTAGAAACCTTTATTTTCCTTAAATAATTTTGAATAAAATTTAAAAGGACATGTTGAAATAAAAGTAAGACAACTTACACTATGTTGGATTATTTTTTTATTACCTCAATTGTGAAATGCCACAGATTTTTATTTCAGTGAACAGAAACAAAATTTTGGACAAATCAAACTCCGAATAGCTGTTTCTCTCGCTCCTCCCCACTCCCTTTAAAAAAAAAAAAATCTTAAAAAATAATAATAGGGAGAAAAAAAAGCATTTTATAAGTGCTACTTTAAACACTATGCATGAGAAGAAAATTATTAGTTTATGGACATAAATTAGTTAGATTTGAAGTTCGAAATTAATTTGAAGTACTTATAATCTAGAAGAAAATCAAAAATATTGAATTGGAAATTAATGAAAGAAAAATATTTTCATTATTCAGTTTAAATATCCTTTTAGTTTACCCATAATAAGAATTAAGCTTAAACAAAAACATATTTATGCAGGCCGTTAACCTAATGTTTTAGTTAAAATTCTAACTGCACAATGATGAGAGAAACCTAAATGCGAAAAATGTCTTCAGACTTCGACGACAGAAAATGCTAATATAAAATGTTAAATTATTTTAAATGTTTTCATAACAGAGAAAGTAAAGCAACAGGGTGGGCGAAAGTCTAGGAACATTTAAGAAAAATGCACGAATTCCGGTCAATCTGATACAATGATGCGTGAGGTGTACAGGATCAAAAAAACATGATACTGAATTTTTCTAATGCTTTTCTCGCCGTTTGCACAGCCTATTCTTAAAAAGACTCTCTCCTATGAAAAGGTGAATTGGTTGGTGTGTATTTTGAAAGCAAATCTTGTAAAAAGTAACGAATTTCATACCAAATTTAATAAACCAATCTCCAAACGTCGACGCATTTTGGTCCTGGCAAAGAAATTTCTAGAGACTGGTGTGATTCTGATAAACTAGAAGTGGTAATTACTACACAAGCAGATAGCTCATGCTCCAAGGTCCAATGCTAGAAGCTTTACCGCCTCTCCCTACAAAACAATGTCAAGGACAGGGCTTCCATTGAATTAGGAGCTGTCCCGATCACCAATAATCCATGTAGACAAGCATATGAATGAGATCGGTACGCTTCTTAGATGTGAACCATTGCGCACTTAGGGGTGCCTATATCTAATTTGGTAGACTATCTCCAATTGCACAAGACTTTTCACCAATCCCTGTATATTACTAGTCACTCATCATCCAGCTTAAACCAAGATGATTAACCAATGGCATCATTGATTACAGAAACCACAAGTCTTTTTTTTTTAACTGTGTTTATATTGTTTTCAATTCTAGAGGATATTAATATGAGTGAATAAAATGACAAGAGTCAAATTATAGTGGGTATATAAAATCTATCGTCAAAGAAAATTTTATCATTAATGTAAAAAATTTAATCAGTAGTTTTTAAAGCCCGCATTGAATATTATCACTCATTGGTTTCTTGCAGCCAACGACTAATTGTTAAAATTCATAACAGACAAATAATCTCTATATTCACAGAAAAACCATTTATTGTTTGAAAAAAATGGCTAATTACTAAAATTTAATTTTACAGTACAACGCCTCAAATCTGACTGGCCCAAAAATCGAATGATACCGGAACGACCTTTTCTATTCCGAACCCTTCTTCCCTAAATAAAAAAAAAAAAAACAATCCTAACTTTTATCTACAAACGGGCTGCCCAGAATCAGCAGATAATGTGAACTCCATCTGGGGAGGAAGGATTTAACTACATGTACATTACGTAAGCTATTTAAGATCGAACATTACCAAATTGCGGAGTTACAATACCTCCTCCTTCCCAGCACCTAAAATGAACATTAGTCCAGAATATAAGAATGTTAACTAAATAAGATGCGACGCAATTTCCTCCCCTTCTGGCCTCGCAGCAGGATCGGCCTGCAGAACTGCAATGGACGCTCTACTTTAATTCAATAGCTCCTCAGTGATCGCTTGAATTCTTATCCGAATGTATAGTTTGTTTGGATGAACGCATTCCAACATTTTATTTGCTTTTAATTTTATTATTAAATATCTTCTGGTGATTTTCATTATCAATATGCCAAGCATGCTTTGAGTTCTACTGTGCGAAGCAGGACAAAAGAAAAACACGCGACTCGGATCGATCATGACAAGATAACCTAATCGCAAAAAAGTTGGAAAGTGGCACAGCTGTTGCAAAATTATGCTAAGAGTATGGACTAGGACGAGTACGCCAAGTTAAGAGGACAAGAAATTGTCGTAAGATGAGCTCTTAAGTAATTGCCAGACGCCAGACCTATTGGTATGTCAACGTTAATCATGTCGTAGCTAATATGCATGAGTTGATAACTCACACTGTATCGCGATAGCCAGTGAGAGCAAAAGAAGAAAGACAACGGAAGAAGCCAATTGACAGCTTAGTGGAAGTGCTGAACACCAGAATAAAAGGACTTGAGCAAAGAGATTTATTTCGAGTCGACATATTGGCAATACATAAAATAAAAAGAGAAGTCATGAATCATAAACCAAAAAACTAATGAAACAATCTTCACTTTAAATGAAATGTTTTGTAAAAATGTTAAAATTATTAAAAAATAATATTAATTACGTTTCGGATAAATCAAAGAAAAACACAATAAATAAGTTTTTAAAATTTAAATTGAATTATGTTTTGCAGATGTTAAAATCACTTTAATATGGAAATGATCCAGATCTCGAATATCGCAAACTGAATTCTCAAGTCCCGACCACCGGATTATGCGACGTTGTACTGTATATAAATGACACAATATTAAAAACCTATACATCAAGAGAATAACTTTTTTTTTTAGTTTAGAAGAAAAGAAAGTTCCATGTTATAAAAAAAAAAAAATTGTGCAGGAATAAAGATGCAATAATTCTAAGCAGCATCAATATTATAAATTATTTGTTTTAAATTTTGATCAGGCAATATAGCTCGTTTCCTTTCGTAATACTAGATGATCTTCATACTCGAACCAGATGAACCTTCCTCTGAGAAATCTTGACTTTCTTCACATTTAATTTCATCCTGTCTTCTTACCAGCAGGATTAAATTTAAAATATGATTATCTAGATTGTATTTATTTTGTAGTTCTTTAATACTTACATTGATAAGGCTCCCCAGTATGAATAAAAGCATGCTTTTTTTTGCTTGCCTTGGTCTTACCAAAGTACTCTATCACATATGTCACAAAAAAGTGAGATTTATGGTTGAGTGAATAGCTTTGATAATGCCCTTAACGCTTTGATGGTTTGTAAAAGTTTTACACATTTTACCACATAGGAATTTTGATCTCATAGATCTTCATTTATAATTGCAAAAATCAAGCCTTTTATTCCTCAAGCTGGTACCAAAATGCTCGCCACACTCAAAGGTTTGCTTGTGAATGATCTAAGTATGTGGGTATTTCTCTAAGATTTCTTACTGAAAAATTTCTTTTGTCAGCAATTATCCACAAGCATATGGTCTCGACATGTGTTAGGGCATGACCTAAGATGGGCAGATTTGAAACTGAAGCATTTCTGGCAAACCCTCACAAGAATATGGTTTTTCTCCGTGAATGTCGTAATGATAGTGCTTGTAAATGAGAATTTTGATCTCAAATTTCGCTATTGCAGACTCCTACAAACATAACGGCTTTTCAGTCAGTATGAGCTGATGTATGAAGACTGAGGCTACGCTTTTGTAAATTAAATGTTTTCCAGTTAATACATTGCATGTATGTGGTCTTCATTTTGAATGACTCGACAGTGTTTTAAATCAAATTTTCGCAGAAATCTTTTTCTACAAACGTCGCATTCATGTGGCCTTTCTCCAGCATGGTTAGAGAAATGTTGATCCAAGCTGTGTTTATGACGAAACTGCTTGTCGCAAAGTTCACACTTATAATGCCGCTCATCACTATGGATGACGCAGTGTAACATGAGATTATGTTGGTCTCTGAAACTTTTCTTGCATATTTCACATACATAAGAACTTAAACCAGAATGTACAAAATTATGTCTAGTTAGTGATCTTTTTAGCAAAAATGTCTTCCCACATACATCACAAGCATAGTCTTTCTGATCACTGTGTATCAAGACATGGGATCTAAGATTACTTCTACGGGTGAAGATTTTATTACATACATTACAAACATGAGTCTCATTTTTCTTTTCCCTGTCCAGTGATTCTTCTTGCGAAATTTCTTTCGAATGAAAAACATAGTCGTTATCAATGTGTTCTGTGTTTTTTTTAAATCTGTCTGTTATAGAATGAGGATCGTATACGTCAGAGTTATTACAGTGGGCGTTAATTTCATCGTGTTCCGAATCAATAGCGTCTTCGTGATCTGTAAAGTCATCAACTGCCTTTTCTTTTAAGTCAGAAGAATCATCACTTTTATCAGAATAACAGACAGTTTCCTGAATAATATCTTGTGGCACTGTATCATTCATGGAAAATGGTAATTAAACTATATGACGATATGTGTGGTAACATTGAATTCATAGTTTTTTTCTCATACTATTCTTAAATATTTTAGAAGTTTACTCAATATCAGATTCAATTTTTGTTTCTCCGAGTGGAAATCGAAAACAAAAATATATAGTTTCTGTTTACTAGATTCGAAAACGTAGTTTCATTTCAGTTCTTTATCTAACACTATCATTTAGGTCTTAAAATGATTTACTGATTGATGAAATTTTTTTCTGGCATTAAACCTTGATTTCCACAGATGTGATATATTTAAATAATACTCTTGGATATTCAATATATTATAATAGACGTTTCTAGATTCAGTTGAAAGTGTTGTGTTCCATTCCAGCAGAAAATTTTCAGTAACAGTAAATAAGTTCAACTTATATCGCACTCGAACTATCGGGTCTATTCTAGTTTCTAGTACCCCGGTTGTTGGGCTGGGAGCATTTCGCCTTTCGACCGCGAGACGGAGTCTATTCTGGTACCCCCGGTTGGGTTGGGTTCCGCACGTTAACAACGGAACCCAAGCGTGCAGCAAATCAAGCGATTGTCTGCGATATTTTTGTTTATGGTTTCAGATTCACAAGGAGAGGGCACGACTTGGGAAATTCAATTCGGGATGAAACTTGGCATATTAGTAGCATACCATTAAGGTGTCCATCCATCAATCTAAAAAAGGGCAACGGCCAGCGAAATCGGAGGCCTCAAACTTTCTGCACAACTTGTATACCAGTAACTCTTCACAAGTAACAAGTGCTCAGATAGTTTAGATGTCAGTGCACTGGACTACCATTCGCTAGGTCCGCAGTTCGGTCCTGGCTACTGTTTTTTTTTATTTCTTTCACAATTATTCCAAATTAAATTAAAAAATATTTTAAATTAAAACTTTAATTTTTTTATGCAGAAAATAACTTTATTTATATGATACTTGAATTACAGATGAAATAATAATATTTAAACAGCAAAATAATTATAAATACATCTTTAATGGTGATAAATTTTATCTCTAATGACTCACATCATAAAACATTTTTGTTTAGGCATTATCTTTCATAAATTTTAGAAGTTTATTCTAGATTTATTAATTAATTTCCATTTTATCTTTCATTTTGCACTAGTAACTTTATATTTCTACATTAAATTATATACAAAAACCTGAATAATAATTATCATAAAAACACTGGAGACAAAAAATATTTTGACACCTTGCACAATTGATAAATGATTATTGTTCACAAGAGCAACGGTCCTTTAGATTTGTAGGAATACAAACTTCGCTCACATTAAAAATTATCTCTCTTTGATTAGAAAGATTGACATTGTTTTTAAGTTTTTCAAAATTATTACAAATTAAATGAAAAACTTTTAACTATTTTTAACTGAAATATTAATTTTTTATACATAAAATTACTGTTTATTCGTATGATACTTGAATTATTTGTAAACTTGCTTTATAAGTACTAAATTAATGATAAATATAACTTTAAAGTTAATAAATCATAACTACAATTAGCCACAACATGAAAGATATATTTTAGGCTTCTTCACTCATAAATTTTATAAATTAATTCCACTAATTTCATACGATAATGAGTAGACATTTACCCAATGGTCCCTTTTCAATTATTGAAATTTCGGACCATCTGCAAGCCAATTTAATAGATTAACAGCTGCTCTCTGCTATTTTTACATCATTAAAATATTGGACCATCTGCATACGTATTCAATATATTCACATCTGCTCTCTACTGTTTCCAAGATAAAATAAGAACGAAGAATTTGTGAACATAAAAACGCAATAATTTAAAAGTTTCAATGAATTTAGAATGATAATTTTTATTATAGTTAATATTTATCACCATTAAAGATGTATTTATAATTTTATTTTACTATTTATATATTATTTTTATTATTATTTTATCTGTAATTCAAGTATCATATAAATGAAGTTATTTTCTGCATAAAAATAATTAAAGTTTTAATTTAAAATATTTTTTTAATTTTAATTTAATTTGAAATAATTTTGAAAGAAAAAAAATGGCACCCAGGACTGAACTGCGGACCTAGCGAATAGTAGTCCAGCGCACTGACATCTAAATGATCTGAGCACTTGTTGCTTGTGAAGAGTTACTGGTATATAAGTTGTGCCCAAAGTTTGAGGGTCATTTCCTCTGAATTGGCTGGTCATTGCACTTTTTTAGAATAATGGGTGAACACCCTAATGGTATGCTACTAATATGCCAAGTTTCATCACGAACTGAATTTCCCAAGTCATGCCCTCTCCTTGTCAGTTCGAGTTTTGAATCGCCAAAGGAACTATGGGGAAGCGTACATTTGCTTCCCAATTCGAAATTATGTTGGATTATTTTGAAAAATATCCACAAATTTTAAGTGGGAAAGTTGATCGCATATTTTCAAAAAACACCAAGGGTAAGAGGTGGGAAGACTTAACTTCTGCTCTTATAAGGTGCATTATAATGCATCTTTCTTGCTTTCATAAGTCCATTGTTAAGGGGGGGGGGTTAAACCATTATATTTTACAAAATATACATTTATAATAATATTATACATTTATAGAACATAAATTGCAGTCTTTTTTTCAATATATTGATGTAATTTTACCAATTTTCTAGAGAGAGGAAAACTAATGAACTTTTTTCCATGCCAATTATTTTAACATGAATAAATCTTATAAATTAATATTACAAACCATTTGTTTATTTTTCCAATTACATAAGCACATAAAACATGAAAAAAGTTATTGAATTCAGCAAATTTTCACAACATTAAAACAATTACATCTTTATCAAGGAACAAGAAAAGTTCTTTTATTGTCAGATTTTGCAATTACTTTGTAAATATTTGACAAATTTCTTTGAATTAAAACCCAAATAAAAAATTGTAATTATATATACGGAATGAGGAAAGTCATTCCACACTCAATGTTAAAAAAGTGTTAAAATGTTACCCTAATTTAATTTAATAAGAAAATATTAAGTAATTAAATCTTTAAATGTAATTGATCTTAGCTAATTATCAAATATTATTATTGACTATCTTGATGGAGTAGTAAAAGATTTAACTACTTTTAAAGATTTAATTACTTTAGATTGTCGTATTAAATTATTAGATTAAATTATTTAAATTCGATAAAAGATTTAACTACTTTTTAAAAAATCTAAAGTGATTGATAAATTCTTCTTCAGATTGGTCAAATGGATTACATTTATCCCGATAAGCCCTTTCAAAACACAATTAACGTCTTAGCAGTCTCCATTTTAAACGAAAATTTTATAACTTCTGATATCGGAACAACACTTCACGCTGGCGAAACGAGTTTACGCCAGGTACAGAGCTGCCGAGAAATCGGAGTCCTTTTTTCGACCGAGCGAGATCCCAACCGGTTGGAAAAACGGGTCAGAGAATCGCATTTGTCGTTAATGGGCGGAAAAAGTGACGTCTCCCAACCCAACCGGGGGTACCAGAATAGACCTGTATATCAAGAAAACAATGGAATTCGAAATATTCGCTTATTTCACAAAAAGGATGACGAATATTTGACGAACTGTTATTTTCTACGCAATATTTAAAAATCACAAATACCAGTGATGAATACTACTGTCAAAAAGGTGTGATTCAGCCATTTGAATAAAATGTACGCAAAGCGTATTTTTATTTCTTTTCTTTTTAATATAATTTTTCGAGGTTTTATTTTTTAGTTCTATACATTGTCAACAGATGGCGCCATCAAAAGCATAAACTACCTTTCCCACACAGGGGAGCATCACCACAACCCACTCAGGGGAAACGGATGTCTTCACCTGTGTAGGGATGCAAAATCCACAATATTTTCAACAACAAATAAATTTGCTATTGTTATTTTTAAATATATGTTCCAAATAAGTGTGATTTCATTCACACATTGAATTCTTAAAGTCTTATTAAATGTAAATAAAGAGTTTCAATAAATAAATAAATAAAATTGTGATTTTTTTACTGTGCTTTCTGTAAAGTGTGTGTTTTTAGTTCTATATACTGTTAACAGATGGCGCTGCAGTAAAGCATTTGCATGCTTATAGGAGGTCGCAATATGAGTAAATATTTTCCTTCTGAAATGGCTACGGTGTTTATCTATAACAAAAGATATTCAGTGCCTAGAAAACAGAGGCGGCGCCAGAAATTTTCCGACGGGGAGGCAAGACATCTCCGACGGGGGGGGGGGGCAAGCGAAATTTCTCTAATACAATAACACACAATATTTAATTAAAGGTAATTAACTATTAATTAGCGAATTCAATTATAATAATTAATTATTTGGAATAATTAGCTATTTGTATAATGTCGGTGCAGTAAGAATTGTCTGAAGGAACGACAAGCAATAATAGAAAATGAAGAATTAAAAACATAAATCTCGTAGCAAATGAAGTGTACCGCACTGATATTGGGGAAAAAAGTACAGATTGTTATCTAAATCTCATAACTAAATAAAATAATAGCCGAAACAAGTGAAAATAATTATTAACTTTTTTTTAAACCTATAAATGCATAACTACATATTTAAAATTATTGGCAAAATCAGAGGACCAGTTCCCTAGCTCCAAACACTGGACTGATATCGATAATTTTTATTTCATATGGAAGCTTATGATATGTCTTCAATGGTCGCCTGCATCTACCACCTTCCATTTTCCAGAGAAACCGAAAAAATACTTCTCTACTGCACATTCTCTTTTGGGAAAAACCATGAGATAGTTCCCCAGCCTGAACCACTGGACCGATTTCGACAACTTTTACTTCATATGAAAGTTTTTGACGTTTAGATATATCATCACTGGTCCCCTAACACCCACCGCCTTCCATATTCTAAATACATCGCAAACTAAATATACTATAGTGTACTAACTATAGTGTACCTCAGCCTATACAACCGCCAACTTATTTCTCCAAGTTTCCAGCACAGGTACAGGATATTAAAATTAGAGGCGAACAGCTGGTCGCCAAAGGCGTGTAGTCTATATATTTAAAATAATTTTCTATACCAAAGGACCAATCCAACCACTGGACCTATTTTGACATTTTTTTTTTCGTATGAAAGCTTATGACTCCTAGGTCAGTCATCAAAGATCGCCTATCCCCCACCGACTCTCATTTTTTAGAGAAATCGGAAAAACACTACTTCACGGTACATTCTCTATGGGGAAAAACCTTGACTGAGTCCCCAGCTTCAATAACTGGACCGATTTCGCCAATTAATCTGATCACTTTGCAAGTATAAATAACCACTCAGAATGCCTCATGTTTATTGTGCAAGTTTAAAACAGTATTTTTGAGCAGCTTTAATCAAAACGGTTCTTCAAAAAAGAACAAAATATCTACTCTAGGAGATGGAAACATTATTCAGAGCGATATCATATTGAATTTATGGTTCTGAAAACTTTTAGTCAAATTTGTGCAAAATATTAAAACTCAAATGTGGATTTTTCGTTGTCCCATATCCTGTTCCACTAATCTATATGCAGTATTTAAAACTGAAAAAAAGGTAGTGGTTGCGAGCCGCGAAGCGCTGAGCACAGCGAGTTTCTCTCTTTATGTATATACTAGCAGTACGCGCCCGTGGAATCAGGACTTCAACAAAATGAAAACAAACAACAAAAAAAAAAACCCACAATGGCATGAAAAAGTTCTGAAAACAAAACAAAAGATACACATTATTGATTTTCCCGCTTATTTTTCTTCGCGATAATGACATTTCAACTGTAGAAAATACAGAGTCCGTTAATCCGAAACAATATTAAAAAATTGCAACGTGAAAATGATTATTATAAAGCAAATAAAATATGCGAGACATAAACACGTTAAGACACTGCCGAAAATAATAATCGAAGTCATTCAGTTGAAGGTTATGACGTCACCTGCACTCTGCACCGTCAGCCAATGAAATTGCCTACAACGTCCCGGAAAATCGTCACGGGAGGGAGCTCGGTAGATAAAAATATCTTTCAACTGACCAGGAAAAAATTAATTAAAAAAAACGGGAAAAGATATTTTAACCGTTCTTGTTTTAAATACGACAGAACCGTTCCAGTTATAAGCTGAAAAAAATTGAAAATAATAGTGTTATTAGAACGTCGGATGCAGCAAATTTAAAAACAAAAATTGAATTTCGATCACCGTGACTATTTTAAAAAAATTCTCAAAATTCAGTAAATTAAGTTTGAAGCTCAAAACAAACTTCATTAGAACGAAAATTGTTTGCTCTATCCGATGGTGCATTGATTGTTTTTCAACGATCATTAGAAAAGATACTACAGTCGTAAACGTACCAAAAATGACCCAAAACATTAAATAAAAAACTTTCTAGAATGAATTTTAAAATTCCGGCTTCGAGGTGCATTAGTCATCTTTACGATTACATGTGTGCCAAATTTCATGACTGTGAGTGCGATAGATTCGTCTGGACATCGCGCGCACGCACGCAAACATTTCCTTTTATAAGTATAGATTCTTCTGAAAAAAAGACTTTGTGTCTGCTTGGATCTTTAAGCTATTTCGGATGTCACTTTTTCATTTTTTTAATTGAAAAAATATATCCCTAATTGTTTCGTCGGTATTTGTTGATGAAAGGGAATAATATCATCTATTTTTTTCTAAAGTCGTTCAGCTGAAAGTTGCATTCGATGATGGTCGCAACCCATAGCAGATTTTTTGTCAGAGAATCATTACTAGAAAGGTAAAAATGAACTCTTGAATGTTAACCCCGATTGAGACCGAAATTCACTTTTCTCTTTACAATGGGAAAGAAATAATTAATTTCGATCTGATTTCCGGTGTTGATTTTGAGTGTATGAATTTTTTGTTCTTTCTTTCCTGCATTTTCTCTTAATAAAAGGTCTGTGGTCAGAGAGACGAAAGGAATGCATTTGAAGTTGAACGGGTGACCAACCCGACAGATCAGATGGGTTTGAGTGGCCGTTAATAGAGGTTATTTTAACATTATGTCTGTGGGCCGAAAAATTCAGTGCCGAACAAAAATGGTCGTTGAGAGGAGTGACCGCTGTGTATCGCCACACTCTTGTTTAATATAGATACTTTAGTTTTCCCTAATAAATTTACCGACAAGTGATCAAAGCAGTCAATGGAAATAACTAAAGATGCAAATTTTCACCTGTCTTGTTGATCTCTTAGCCGACCGACCGAAAACAGTGGACAAAATGCGACATCTGATTCACTTGTCACCTTGTCGGTTATTCTGTCAATGCTGTGCGCGCTATAGGCCAAATGGACGACAAGTGAAACAGATGACGGTCATTCTGTTGATTTAAACGTTAATAAGACGTCAAATTTGGACACAAATAGCTTATCTCGACCGTTTACTATATAATAACTTTAAGATGGGATTTAAAATATTAGATTCCTTGATACCCATCTCTCCACATCTCCCGAAACAGAAAAGATTTTTACCGACGAAAGTCTTTATTTCTCGGCGACGGGGGAGCAAGCGGTCACCGATAGGGGGGCAATTGCCCCCTTGACCCCCCACTAGCGCCGCCCCTGCTAGAAAAGTTTCTGCTTATGGTGATAAAAATTTAACTTATACTTTTTCTGGAAACACTCTTCCTACAAAGCCTTTAATACCTATTCTAACAAAAATTTCAAATGAAGCAAATAAATTTCTTAAAGAAGGTTCATTTAATTATGTT
>BGPR01035102.1:0-16143 GCA_013235015.1 Araneus ventricosus
AATTAAATATCTCATTCGAGTGGTAAAATGTTAAAGAAATCAGCTTACACTAAATAATTTAACACAAATTCATTTTACATATAGAATTGGTTTTATAGTATTGCAAAATTTTATAGTTGGATGTAACTATCTGTCGCAATTTAGTATAAATTGCTATTTTATTTAAATTTTCGAAACCATTTATTCGTTTTTAAAAATCTTCATTTAGATAGTTGCAAACTGTTTTGCTTGAATTATGAGCTGCTTATCATGAAGGGGAAACTAGGGATACTTGACCCTACGCGATTTTCTCAGATTGTGAGATAATTGGTAATTTATATGTGACATTTTTATTTGACCTTTGGTCACATGGTCTATTGGAGGGAATTTTCATTCCATTCTGAAAAGCCATCATAATGGTGTTATGCTGCTTTTTCATGATAGAGTTCGCAGATTTAAGAGGCGTTTAGCTCATTACGACTTTTTAAATCCTAAAGTAGTAATAGTTTTGAAATATTTTATGCGACTAGATTGGAATCTACTGCGCTCATAATTCTCCGTCGCTTCTCAAACAAGGAGTGTTCAAAGACTTGGTCCAGTAATGCTCTGTATTTTTTAACTGAGCTGGGTATTCCTATCCGTTTATTATTGTTTTTTTCCGTACCTTTTGATCAATCTCGTCTCTTTATGAAATAAAACTATTTCAGGGAAAATCTCTATTAGTTATTTCTACAGGACAATGCAAATACTAACCTATTCATCCGAAAAAGAGAGAAACGCTTAAAATCACAGATAATTCTAATTTTCACGTTTTGTCACGTTGAAAAGTGAACTCGCAGGAAACAATTCGTTGGGAAAGATTCTTAGAAATTGGTCTTTTCTCAAGAAGTTTAGATTCTTCAGACAATTAGAAGTAATAAAATATATTTTCCTGAGAGAGGTTTAGAGTTTTGATGAAACCTACTCACAAACCAGTTTAAAAACTCCGAGCTTGGAGATCTTTTGGAAGAAAAAGACAAAAATTAAGTGAACCAATATTTTTCAAAGCACAAGCTAATAAACTTCTTAAGGAATCTTTTGTCTCCAAGAAGTTTCATAGTGGATTTTATAGAAATTTCAATCTATTTGGAAATTACAGTTTAAATAAACTTTTATTAGGCTCTCTTCTACCTTTCTAGTTTTAAAATATCGAAATATACTAGCTGTATAAGCAAATGTCCATACTAACAAAACGATTTAACCGGTGGTTAGCTTTAAAAAGTGCATCATTCATGTTTGCTACAAAATAAAGTATTGCATTGAAAAAATTGCTTTGTTGGAAAAATTCGTAACTTTATTCAAACATTACTTACTGGTTTCTAGATCGATTGCAACAAAAAATAAATCCCAGAAAAAATTTCTGACTTTATATATAAACATGTGTTCCTTCTTAAGTATTTAAAAATAATAAGGACTTTACAAATAAACTTAATTCGTGATTCATTCTTTTTTACAAATAAAAGCTTTACATAGTAAAAGTCGCTTTGTACAATTGTACAAAAAATTAATAATGTAAAGATTTGTAACTTGTGATAAAAAAGCCTTCACAATCATTTTTATTATGTGGCCAAAAAACTACATTGGAAAGCTTCTCCGCATACATGAAATACAGTTGTGTCATATATTTTAACTTATAGCAATCACTTTACAAATAGTCCAAATCCCCAATAAATTTCGTTATTTTTTCAGAATTGCTTAACAGCAAACATTTTCTGATGAAAATGGCTTAGGGCTAAGTATGGTTGGTTAGTGCTACAGCAACAAGACTCAGCCCTAAGCGATTTTCATCTGTATGGACCACTAAAACAAATCTCGGAGACAAATACTTTGCAGATGATGACGACGTTCAGCACGAAGTCATACTGTGGATGAGACAGCAACCCAAAGAATTTTATGCAGCCGGAATTGGGGAGCTCATAAAACGATGGAATAATTGCATTAATATTGGTGGGGATTATGTTGAAAAATAAAATTGTTTCTAAGTCATTATCATGGTAAATTATATTTTTCTTATCTTTTGTGACTTACTTAATGACTTACCCTCGTATCATTGTAAGTATATAACATTTTAATTGTTTTTAAATTCTTGAATATGAAAATTAAAGCGTCGAAAAAATTCGGTCTTGTTATTTTGATGAATCTACTCGCTTCAGACATCTATGGATTCGAAAAAACCATTTTTGGAATTATGTTTGTTTGTCTGCGACCACAATTACTCAGAAAAACAAGCTAAATAAATGAAGTTTGGTATGCGGTCCTACACCAAAATTGCAGATTCCTGTAAAATTTTGGATTAAATCCATCAACGAGAAATCCGTCTATCTCTCCGTCTATCTCTCCGTCTATGCGCTTGCGTACATGGTAATTGAAAATGACAGTAAGCGTTCAATTCTGCCGGATATTCTAAACGGATGAAATTTGCCATATGGTTTTATAAACAGAATTGTAGATCGGTTTTAAATTTTGGACCATATACGTTAAACGGTTGCTGGTTTGTCGGTCTATTTGTTCCTGTGTCTCAGAACGCGATAATTTAGAAATGCAACAAATAAATAAAAGAAATTTCTTATTTGATGAATACCAAAACTTCAGATATTGTTACGAAAATAGTCCAGTTGGTGTGCGGTGAATGTAGTACAACGACCCGGATAATGAAAAACGGCGCTTTATTCCACGAATATTACAGAAAACACGATATGCACAAAGAACAAGACTTGTAGAAATTAACAACACAAGTAGACAGCTAATCACTAATAATTGACATTAACATCACTATCAATATCGCTCAGCGTCTATGAACTTACCTGCTCGTACTGAGAACAAAATTCCAAAGAGATTAATTTGTTTGAGCACCTCGGGTATATATATCTTTCCGACAAGGCACGAAGTCACATGGAATTCTTCAGAACAATCTCCAGACCTAGGTTCATCAGAGAGATAGGGTCATAATTCTTGCATTTACTAGAACCTTCATTTATGTCACCAAGGTAACATTGGCTTCGCATCCAGCAAGAATCTCTGTAAATCTCTTTCTCCTACCATAAAACCATGGAAACGGTATTACAAATTCTTAACAGTGTGTATCAAATTTTAGACCCACTTTGACAAAGGGGAATTATCCGAGACAAATATACAAGAAAGCAGAGTAGAGAACAATCCCATTTGTTTATTCAGTTCTTGAGAAATTTGCTGAAAATTTTCAACATATTTTTAAAACTAAGTAATATGGTGAATGTGATGTAAGAAATCATAATTATTTTAATTGAATCTAGACACGTTCTCATGATAAAAATTAAGTGACGCGCATAAATTTAAGTTTTAAATCTGCTGCCCAATGTGCAGTGCAAATGTTATTTATAATAACGTTAAAAATAATTTCTTTGTTTCGAATGATTGTTTAGTTTTGTTTTACATTTTGTTTGATAATATAACTCTATCTCTTACTCTATATATTTAATTAAGTATGTTTTGGTTATCTTTCAACTACAATCAAATCCCGTTATAACGAACTCTCAACAGACAGATCCAGAAGGTCGCTGTAACCGAAGGTTCCCTATATCCGATTTTCCAAATATTGGCTAAACATGATTTCCTATAGTCCTTGCATTTCTGTGATGAGCAAATGAATTACACAAACTTTTAATAAGTAATGGGTTAAATTAAATTATAAAAAATATTTGTTCTTAAAATTTAAACAATTAAATTAATTAAACTTACATTTATTTCTCTAAAGTATGAAAATAAGTAGTGTTTTTTCGTTAAAGAGCTGAAACCAAGCTTGAAATTTTGGTTCACTTTATCTGAATTGATAGCTTTTGAAAATCGTTACAAGCATCTGAAAATACATAAGTGGCATAGGGGTTGGGTTGGGACAGTTTGAAAAGTTGGTTATAACTGAGGAATCGTTATATCACGGGTTCATTAAACCGAGATATGACTGTAGTTTTTAAACTTTGTCATATTTATTTAATATAGTTTTCTATTTACATTTGAAATATTCGTGATCGTTAGCATTATTACACAAAGTTGAATCAAACTTGTAAAGATGTTTTTTGAGTGAATATTATATTTATCTCATTTTAAGTAAATGATTTGCTATATTACTGGTTATTTTTTTATAAGTGAGTTAATAAACATGTACATCAAACAGTGTGTTGAAAAAGGCTTTGTATTTTATAAAACACAATATGATGGGGGCGTACAGACTTCCCTTCACATTTTTACAGTATATTCTGCAAAATAATTCCAAATTGTTATGCAGAAACTTGAAAAACGTTTTCATACAAATGTCTCCCTCTTTTACATTATAACTACCAATCGGTAAACGATGCACATTTTTCTATTGAACAAATGGAGCCGAATGTAAGTATAGCATCAAAGCACAGCATAAGATGTAAGATAACAAAAAAAATACGAAGGGTGTAATATAGTGAAACAATTAGTTACGGTTAGTTCTATGGTAGTACCGCCACATTAATTGACTCAATTAAAAAAGCATAAATTCTGAAATTCAAATTTTAGATAGAGCAGGTTATTTTTTCTTGGATTACACAGCTGAAAAGATTTCACATTCAATTTCAAAGAAAGATTTCAAACTTAAGCTGAAAATTATCTTGAGATATTCTGACGAATCGACTGTCTCAAATTAAGCTAAATTTCCCTCCATTTGCATTCCACTCAATTTCACGAAAAGAAAGTCTAAATTACGTTCGTCGCCATGATCTTATTCACAAGGAAAAAATTTATCCCTTAGAAAGTTCCACAAGATATATTTGCCATTCAGAACTGCATTTGCATTTGCAATTACAGATTGTTTCAATCTCCGTTAACTTCCAGCAACAAAGAAGAATTCCAATTGCTTTTTTATTCTTCCATTGCAGCTTTCTTCTTCCTCCCATTCTTGTCAAATTTATCGGTTAACTGCTTCTCATTCAACAGAAAAAAGTTACGGTTGCAGTTAAGAGGAGATGCTTTGGAAATAAAAGTCGTGTTTGGAATCAGTTATGAATCAGCTTTTTTTATTATTATTGTCGTCTGATCTCTTTCATGGATTCTTCGAAGAAAACAAGCTTTGCTAATTGACGGAATTCTGAGATTCTTTTCTTCATTTTCAGAAAATGAGTAATTGCCTTCATTTGAATAATGACTAAAGGACTATGCTAGTTATTTAAGCATTCAGCACAAAGAAATTCGGAAGAACGATTTTAGGAACAATGAAAATGGTTTCTTTATGGAAGCGTATTGTTAAAATAAAAGATGCCTTTGTTAAGCAAATAGCATAATTTGCAACTGTTATGGAAATTAAACTTACGATTTTACTCAGTTCGATTTTTGACTAATACAAAACGTTCATCATTAATATAAGAAAAGTGTTGGGAAAAATTATTAGTACTGTACTGTATTTCGAACGGTAGATATGTACGAAGATATCTTCCTTCTTATCATCATATTTTTTCTCAACTTGCACAAAAAACATAAATTTTTTAAACACGAAATATTTGCAATCAATTTACACCACTTAAATATCAATCAATTTATACCATTTTTTTCTTCGGTGCTAGAAAACGTTCACTAAATAGAAAAATTAATGTGGCGTTACCATTCTATTTCTATTAATTTTTCAAATACGATGGTGCCAAACGATTTTCTAACATTATTAATTTTTTTTTAAAAGTATTCCTAGAATGGATAATTTGTGATTTCTTTTATCATCATTTACAAATATCGCAAAACTTCAACCGATAACAATTGTGTCTTGAATATGATACAGAAACACCTGCTGATTAGTAATTTAAAAAAAAGAATATAGAAGACGTCAGGAATCTGACATCCCAAAGTAACACATTTTAATTTTTTTCTGAATTCCTCTACAAACAAAATGGATCATGTAAAATATTATGTGCTATAAACTGTCAGATATATCGACAGTATACTGTTGATCAGAATATATCGTAAATATTTATTATAGAGCGTTTTTCAATATCTTTAGGTTACCGAGATTTGCATTGGGTTTTCGACTGATTAGTATAATATACGGTTGTAATGTATTGGTTGAAGTTTTTCTTTAATTTTTCATGTTTTTAGGCAAATTTCCGGTAGAAAAAAATGAAGAGATTAAAAATTAGAGGTAGCGAAATTAGCGATTAATATAGATAATTCCGCAGAAAATTATTTATATTAATTCTTGAAAATTTCGTGATTATTTTATTTCTTAACAAGTACATGAATTGCTTCATGATTTGCTGACTTCAAAAGTTTTAAAAAATCTCACTTTTGTGAAAGTATAAAGCCGAATGTGATTTTTATTCTTCGGTATTCTTTTATTTTGTATCAAAGGAAAAGACATGTTTCCTACTGCAAACTAACTCAAGAACATGAAAAGGACACCCAACCAATACATTTCGGCATAAGAAAAATTTTGTTTTATATTTCTGTTTCATTGTTGAATACTCGGATTCTAGAATTCTTGAGAGGAAGATCTAAATATAGAAGAGCATCTCATATTTGGGATTTTTAAGAATTTATATCCGAAGCATTTATTTCTATTGAGTCTTCTATAGAAGCAGAAAGACAATACTGGATGCAAAAGAAATTTAAGTCAGAAAAGGTATCGGAATATAATGCGAAAAATGTGTTTTGTTTTATTTCCTGCAGCGTTTCCCGGGATGAGTTTTCAGATAAACGACTTTGTCTCAGTATTTAAATGACAGGTGTCAGAGAGTTTTAAGAGAAAGGGAAAAATGTATTCTATTTCCATATTCGTAATGGAAAGACTTTGTGAAAGCTTAAGAAATATTTTATCAGAAGTTGATGGAAGTAGTGAAAGGTTGAGAAGAAGAAGTTGATGGAAGTAGTGAAAGGTTGAGAAGAAGTTGATGGAAGCATTCAATAGGGCAGAGAATGTGTTTCTGTCGAATTTAATGTAAAGTCTCAGTGTCTGTCATTTTCCATTAAAGACTGGGGAATATATTTAAAAACACATTGCAGATCTTTTCTTCAATTTGAAGTTCGATCAAACCGTTACTTTTTACTTTCACACATATTTGAAATTTAGAAAAGATTTTTCTTTCCTTTCGAATATTCTTTTTTGGATAACAGTCAATCAAACAGAAGCAATGTTCATTTCACTCGCAGAACAGTTAAAAAATCCAACAAAATATAGATATACAAATGATGAGCTGTGAGCCTTAATCAAAGTGTGTGTGGTAACTATTTTTTAGTAGCGAAATATACATATATTTACAGTAACAAAAAGAATGCTCCCCGTTCTAAAAAATTGGGAATGTTGCCAAAGGGTCAACCTCGGAGATATTGATATGTTTGATGTAGTATACATATGAACAAACATAGATTTTCAAACTATGTTTGATACGAACTGTGCATTCAATGTATATGTATGAACAATTATATCATTAGTGTAACAAACAATGTCATTGAGAAATATTGAAAATTTATTTATGTTTCACTGCATAATTTCACAAACTTAAATAATTTCTGGTTTTCCAAATTTTTTAGAAAATCTATCACGCTTAGATAGTTTTTCCTGAATGTTCCTAAGTTGTACCAACGGATACGCTTATATTTTTCTTTACTAACAATTGGAAGTTGAGAATGATCTGAAATACATTTTGGGGTAGACAATATATTTTCATCTAACCCTTTAAATATTAGATTAGAACTTTAAATATGAATGATAGCAGATGTTGGGGGAGAGGAATTGTTTATAAGAAGAAGAGTTTCATAGAATGGTTAGAAATTTCGGTAAGCTAACAAATGAAATTCTTCAACAAAATAGTGTTGAGATGGATTTTTTAACTGAAAACTTTACTACGCAAATATACGGCTAAATTAAACGACACTCGTCTGAAATGAAGATAATTTCCGTTTGGATATTCTATACTTTGTGACAAGGAAAAAAGATGAATTATTTGATTAATTGTTAATTTTTAATAATTGTTGTTAATTGTTAATTGTTAATAATTATTTGTTAATTTATTCATTTGCTTTCGATCTTTCAAGACCGCATTGGCATCGTGGGCGAGTGTTGAATTCAGGACCCTATTTTAACAAAGTACCTTCATATACGCAGGCTGTTAGACGTTAAATTCGTCGATAAGGCTTAAGCTGGATGGCGTGGTAATTAAGAGAATGGCTGAAGGCTCAGATGTCGCCCTCGTCATCTGACCAATGTTTAAAATCATGAAAACCGACCCCAAACAGCGTTCATGTACTTTGTGATTTAAACTAACAAAAGTAAATCTTCTACTTAAGAGAATAACCACATACTTATCGAAGATTACAGGGTAACATAGGCTAGAAACCTCTTTAGCACAGAGGCAGGTATTCGAATATAGGAAAGATAGCAAGTAGAAAAGTCATCAATTTCCTCGCGTGTATAGCAAGACACACAACCTTGATCTAATATTAAACGACAGATTATAGCTACGGTGTGTGCGGAGTTCTCAAGGCAGGATCGTTAGGTGTCCCTGCAAAGCTTCCTCTTTCTTATCTTTATCTACTTAGGATATTATTTTCTCCCCTAAAGGCGATCCAATCACTGTTTTCATCAAAAGAAGTGATCCTGGTCACTTCCTCGGAGGACGAAAGAGTATGGTGTGTAAATGAATTCCTGGGTTTGAGAGGAGGCCATGAGGAAGCCTGAAATGTCATGAAGGACTTTCCGTTGATGATAGCTGTTAAAGATATCTCTTCTCACCATAAAACACGATTACGGTATAAAACAGAGAAATGGGGTGTGAAGGATAAATGCCCCGGTAGTTCTTTGTCTATTTAATGAAGGCTTCGCTTTTTTATTGCCTAAAAACAGTCTAAATTAATTTCAAACTTTGGTCAAAACTTTCAAAGTTTTTGTGATTTAGGAGATAAAGGTATTGCTTCTTTAACGACAATAAAAGCAACGAATGAACACAGAGAAATAATGCACGTTAAATCCATCGGGTACAAGCATCCTTCCAGAAGTATAGTGTAAAAATTGTAGGTTAGTATGGCTTGTTCACTTAACCCCTTTTTCAGAAATACAAGTTACGTCCCAAAATATCCTTCTTGTAGTTTCAAAAAGTCATATCAATCTAGCTTTACTAATCCATAAAGTAACAGCTTCATGTTAAATAATAAATAAGGCAACACTCATCATTTTTAAATTAAATTATAAAAATAATATTTTTAACTATATTTCCTGTCATTTCGAATAAGCAAATAACTATATATATAGAATGTCCTTGCGTGGATTACATTCCCATTTCAAAAATCCTAAAAACAACATTGGAGTCAGTATCCGACTTAATTTCAAATAATATAGATCATAATGTATTGCACATAAATACATGCATGTGCACATATTTCTGGATAATTTTATTAACGAAATAAAAAAAAAACATTAAAAATATTTGGTAAAAATTTATTTATGGTTTCATTACATAATTTTATGCAGTTATTTTTTTTGTTTCGGAATATTTTTTTAAAAAAAATTGCTGCTACATTATGCTTATTTTTTGGTGTGATGGGATTATCCGACGGAGCTCCATTCAAACTTTTTTGTGAACAACAAAATGTTCAGAATGATCAATAACACATTTAGATGCAAATAGTGACTTCTCACCTAACCTTTCATTCATTCATAAAGAATGCGTCTTAACAATTGTTGAAATAAAGATGGCAAAAAGAGAAGGTCTTACAGAATGTACAGAATTCGGTATACTGTCCAGTTATTCATTTAAAATCTTTACTAAAAGCATTTCAAAATCAAGTTTTCAACTCAAAACTTTAAATTTCTGTTTCATGAAAATAAATAACAATTCATAGTCTGTACAACATCTATGTTATCAATGTTTTAGGATGGCCTATATTCTGTGGCATATTCATCCATGTAATCAACCTCTGAATGATAATGTTCAGAAAGAAAATATATGCAATATAATGAGTATGCATATTTCACAAATCCTGATGTTCCGAATTTGAGAAAGAAAAAATCTAAAATGCTTGTCGTATCCGGACCACAATCACCTCGGATATATCTTCAGGTTTCTATTTCCATCGCAAAAGCAAATTCCAAACAAATCACCGAATCTTATTTGGCTGACACTGTAGATGGCTCAAGATTCCGTGTTTGAAAGTAAAACAATCCATTTCTGTGGAAATAATGCGCATTTCAATCATACAACATACGTGCGAGAAATACTTACAGTTTTACTGCCAGAGAAGTTTGTTTCTAGATTGTGAAAGGTTCCAAAAAACAATTTTTTTCTACCAAACACTGAGTTTCATTACTGTGTGAATAAAGAATTTCTATCATGATTTTCCAGCCAAACTTTCTTTTTATTTTTATTACACGATACTCGTGATACATTTTTGTTTTCAAAAGCCAAGATTCAACGGAAAAAATAACTGTTTTGGAGATAAAAAATTGGATTTGAGCTTCATTTTGTCTGCTCTAACAAATGATTTGCCCTCGCAGAAGGCCAGTAGCAAACTGGGAATTCAAAACATTCTTTTTCTTTTTGTCAGTTTTCACATTTTTCTGTATTTGCGGATCAGTGAAGTTAATAAAAAGCAATTTTTCTCGATAATACGGATTGCTGAAAGTTTGAGTTTCTCTGTTTTTGAACAAATTGGTTTGGAGAAAGATGAAATCTGATTGAGACTCAAAAAAGATTAACTATAGAAGCAAGATTCAGATAATGAAGAAAAATATTCTTGGTATAAACAGAAGGATATTAGATACAGAAGATGTAATATCTCCAACTTGCTATTCAATTTTCATCGCAAAGAACGGTTTTACAATCTGGAATTAAGTTTTGAATTCCTCATGCTGTACAATATAGTACGTTCAGGATCAGTGGCGTAACTAGGGTGGGGCAGGTGGGGCGCGTGAACTGGGCACAATTTCCAGGGATCGCAAAATTAAGGAATCAATTGGTTGTATTTAAAACAAAAGTAGGTTTTTTGAAGCTCTTATTCCCAAGATTCCTAAAAATTGAAATGTTTTCAAAAAAGTGTGGGAAAATCTTAACGACACAGTCATTTTTACAACCCGGAAACCTCAAGCTGCGACAAAATTACAAGTGATATTATGTTTCAGAGATTTCCCGACCCAAACTCTCCTTAATGAAATTAAAAACTCGTTTAAAAGGAAGGTCTTTTTCAATTTGAGTCTCGGTGGGGTGGGGATAAGGAAAGGTGGTTAAGGATGATTATCTCAGCAAGATTTCTATGGTTTCACACGTTATGCCTGATTCATACTGACTAATATCAGTTTCTTCAGAAATGGGTGAAAAATTGTTCAAAAGTGTTATCCCTATTTTCAATCAGCAAAGAGTGGAGAATGCAAAATATTCCTCCATATTTTTCTCGCATTGTAAGAGTACTCTAGCAACTTTAAAAGAAGGAAGCTCGCTATCTTTATATTGTTTTTAGTACTGAATATTTGCATAATTTGTATGAGGATAATGCAATTGTGTTTATTTTAAATTTTATTTCTCAAAACCTAGATGCTGTTGTTCTGCTAAAAGCAAATAAACAAACAAAAAATATCGAGAGACCGCATAAAGTTTTGCAATTCCTGGTAAAAAATTATCAGTCCGTATTGACGTTTAAATCAAGATAAATGAAAGCAATTTCTTTAATAATTAAGGAGAACAAATACATTAAGAAGAGAAATTAAATTCCTGCCGTAAAGCGTTTTGTTTCCTCCCTGAGTTACGCTATTGTCACCAATTAATTTTATTGTTAAAAAACACAATAAAATTTTTCTTGACTATCAAATCATTATACTACCAATAGTCAACATAAAATAATTTTTTAAATATGTAAATATGGCAGACATTTTTTTTGTTTGCAATCCTTATGTATAAACTTTGAAGTACTAAAGTATTTTGATTAAAAACACTTTTGCTTTATTAAAATCCAGAAAGATTAATTTATAGCATTTCGGATACCTTAAAGCCTTCAAAGTTCTTCAGAAATAATGTATCGTTTTTTTTGTACATAAATAATGTCTATGAAAATAAGAAGGAAGTGCGATTTTATATGTTACAGTTAAATTAATAACGTTGCAATTCATATTTGAATCAAAATTTTTTCCGCTGAAATAACTTATCCCCTAATTTCATGCAATGAATTTTAAATTAGTCATAAGGTGCTAGATAAAACATTATAAGAATTAATTAGTTGTACATTTTGATTGATATATTTAAAGATGTGGATGAAATTATGTGATGAATTATATTATGAATATTATTAAATATATTAGACTCTAAGGTTTTGCATGATTTTGTCTGTGTTAGCAAAAAATTTACTTCAATGTTTAGAGTTTTTATATACTATCTATGGGCAGACAAGTAATGTATATAATTTTTTCATTTTTATTCGTATATGTGTTGGATTTTTTTTATTGATTAAGAGATTTTTATACATTTTATATTATTTTTCAAATACGAGATAAATGGAATGCACCTTTTATTTATATTTTTCTAATATATCAAAGTTTTCTTACAAAAAACTTTGATTTTCTGATTTCAGCCATATTTAAAGGATGAAAGTTAGAATGCACCACATTTTCTGTGAATATTTAGCGAAATTTCGTTAAAAAATTTGTAAATCTTATCATCTCAAAAATGTTTTATATGTTAATTTTTAAGTTTATTTACACTTTTAATTTTTGCACTCCCCGGCATAAAGTTTCCGAAAAGAAAATAAGGAACACATTTCAAAAGAAAAAAAAGGGGGCGCAGTTTCGGTATTTGCCCTGGGCGCCATTTTATGTAGGTACGCCACTGTTCAGGGTCTATCATTCAAAGAAAGCCAAAAAATTAAGATAAACTCAGAAGGAATCGAATTAAACAAACAAGGAATCCATTCTAGTCCGTTTTATCAAGTGCTAAGGACTTTATTCCAAATGGATTCAAATTAATTGGGAAATTATTCTGTAAGAAGTCTGCATTACGCCAAATATTGCTTCTCTTAGCACGAAATTTTCCAACAAAAGACAAAGGAGATCTGTACATCTAAAAAGCATTATTTTAAAAGAAAAAGGAAAACCAAATACAATCATAAACATAAAAATGCAAATAAGATTGATTTAAAAATATTATCCATCTGGCTCTTAATAATAACAGTCATTATAAAAATAAACTTAACCCATGCCTAGAATATAGAAAATAAATGTCCCCACGCTATCACAATCACACGCTAACTTTCTATTAAAATATGAAATCAGCAAATTTTTTTAAGAAACACTAGAACCATGGCGCCATCTATATTCGAAAAGACAAAACAGAAGAATAGAAAACAGGAATTTTAGGAAATGGAACTATTTAGATATATTAATAAATTTTAAATTTATTCTACTTTTTCTGGTTGATTGTTTTTAAGCTGTATGTTTAGGGGAACATATTTTTCTGAAATTGAATTGAAAACATAAGCGAACGAAAAAAGATTCATCCTTCTACTCTTCTGATACAATACGGCTCTTAATGTTATTACCGTGACGATGCAATTCAAAGCCAAATTGAAAGAAGATTGGAAGGCTGAATATTGAGGAAAATATTAAATATATTTTATGAAAACTATACAAGCTTTTGTATGGTGAAATTTTATTGAAAAATTTTATTTATTAAAAAAATTAAACACATTTCGGAGTCAGTTCAAGTTCATGTGTGAATATCAAATGCGCCGAACCAAGTTAAATTAGTTACCCGTTGCTCATTTTACAGGAGAAAATGCCCGTGACTTCGTAGTAAAGTGCAAGACAACATGTAGTCAAGTGTTGGATGACACGCGCAGTTACGCTTGCAATGTGATTTTGGCGTCACGTAAATCAAATCTAATCCATTGTTACCAAGAAAAATATAGGTGTCCAAGAATTATTGATTACATTTCAAAAATTCATAACAAACATTAATAATGCTTCTCCTACGGTTTTTTTTTAAATGGGAGCGCATTAACAAAATGCTTTTTTTTTCAGATAGGTTACGCGCCGTCAAGGTGGTATAGGTGATCCTAAGTTACTGAAAATCTCCAATTTTTGAGTGTCATGATCTGTGAAACTATTAAAGCTAGAAGAAAAATAAAATCATGTATTTGTAGGGAATTTCACTCTCTTTAAGTTTTCTGACAACGTCCGAAAGACGGTTTAGGATCGAAATTCACATTTTTTTTATAGTTTTATTTTAAAGCCCATTTATTTTGCTTTTTAATTTTGGTTAATTTTATTTTTACGATAAATAGAACTGAAGTTATAGAATTTTTTATAAAACACGGTGGCGAAAATCGAAACTAGAAATTAGCTATTTTCCATCGTTTTACCAAATGCACTGCACTCGGAATAATAAAAAAATTATTTTTGCTTATTTAAATTTATTATATACTCTACCTGCAAGCCACATCAATTTAAATAAGTTTTTGAATTGTAACAATATTATGTGGACAATTTTGCTAAAATGCATATTTGATCGAGTTACAAACTTCACGTTTTGGGACATCAATAGCTGTATTACAACTTAATGATGGATTTTAGGGTCTTACAGGAGTATTCCATTATCTTGGAATAGTTTCTGGTCAATATATACTTTGAAACTATATCTTAACTTACATAACCAAAGAATCGTTACTTCTAAGAGTCAGTCTATGGCAAGGACAAAAAATATAGTTAAAAAATTACGGGCTGTCAGAATGAAAATGGAGATAAGATTGTGAATGAAGAATGTATATCCTACAGATGTGTTGAATTGTAAAGGAAGTTTAATTAATATATATTTAATGAAAAAAAATGAAAACTTTAAATGCGTATTTTGAAAAACTTTTATTTTGTTAAAAATTTACTTATGCAAAACATGCTATCTCTGAAGATTATGATTATATTACCTTTAAATTTTGAACACATGTTACTTTAAGCATTATAAAGGCAATGAAATACAGATATAGTTCTGAAGTAGATAGTTTTTATTTATAGCTGCTTAAATTTGTTTATATCTAAGCATTTTGTGATATTTTGAATAAGAGAACATTTGACCTGCCATAACTTTTCTAAATATTTCTTAGATCCTATTTAATTGCCTTCACCACAGCTGTAAGTGCGCTATGTAGAGAAAGAATTTGAATATTTGGATAAGAATTTCTGCTAGAGTGTTATGCTATTTGCTCTAAATTTACCAGTTTTTACATACATTTTTCCATTGTATTAAATCTCAAGTGACAAAAAATTTCCTGACTGGTATTATTCATAGTTTTGTATCACATTGACCCAGAAAATAAACTGAAACTGTCCATTAAAGATCATTTTTAATACACTTCCTCCGAACCTAGGAAGATACCATAATTTGTAACATCATTTGTAATTCGAAAACTGAAGCGTTTTCGAGATATTCAAGGAAACAAAAAACGCGAATCGGCTTTTGCTGATCGGCAGGCATTGCGAATGGAAATCTCTGGCTGTAGCAAATTTGGAACGTCGTAATGGTACGCCACCTATCTTTAAAAAACTTTTTGAAATGCGCTCTCATTTAAAAGAAAAACCGTGGTTGTGACATTATTAGTTTTTTTTTATTAATTTTTGATATGTGTCTAACAATTCTCGGACACCCCGTATTCTTTGCATAGAGGCTATACCGTTTCATGTACAATTAGGTTTATCACGTGTTTGCGACGTCACAGTGGAATCTAGTCTATTATTATCGTTAAACGTATTCTGTACATTCAGGTCTATCCCGTTTCAAATCTGTTTTCAGTAAAAGAACATCCGATTTCTCTGCTTTACCTCAGGATTGGTAAGATTATTCCATTGATGTAGATAGTTTTATATTAGATCGATGAAAATTATTTTTTTCACAAAGTTTTATTCTTATGCTGAGAATATTCTTTTGTCCATATCTGAATACGTAAGATAGATATTATTAATAGTAAAGGATTAGTATTGGCACTGAAATCCATAATTTTGCATGACGATGGAGATATAAATGCAATACGTTTTCTTTCATAATTTGGTTAAATATTTTTTGGGGTAATCTTCAACTTATTCTTTCAACAACAATAATTTAAAATTTAGCTTGGAAGATGTGATAGATATTCATTTCACACTTACTATTGTAATATTTACACCTATCATTTTCA
>BGPR01035103.1:0-16143 GCA_013235015.1 Araneus ventricosus
TTAGTTTTTAAATCTGTTATGCACCTTGTAGAAGGAAAAGGGATTGGACATTGCTGTTCATTGTAGGATAACATGCATTTGGATGTTTAGTTGAGTGAATGTTTTGTTTGGATGTTTAGGTGACATGAACAATTATGCTTGCCATGTCAGTTGACTCCACTGACATTTGTTGTGTAGTAAACTTCTCTAATATAACACTAGTAATAATTATTAACACACTACTAATTTTTTGTACAACCTAAGTAATGTAATATTCAACATTATAAGGTAAATGCTCCAGTAGTGGGCCACTTAAGGGTATTTCCTCAATTATCATCTAAACTTTTGGGAAGTTTCGCTAATCTGTATTTTTTTATGATTGTTCAAACTTTTATCTAAAATAATAATCATCTGAAATATCAAAATAATTGTAATATAATTTTTAAAAAATTAAAAATTTAGATCACTCCTATGCACCAGAAGTGGGCATAGCAAACTTTTGATGTACCAGTAGTGGGCATACCAAAAGTGGGCCACCCAGATTTGTCAATTGTGCCAAAGAAAAAAGAATAAAATAATTATATATAGTAATAATAACAATATATTAACATTATACACTATAAAAAATGCAATAAAAATGACTTGATATAGGTGAAATCTTTTATTTATAGATTCTAGTCACATGAGATTTACATTTTTTCTCTTAACAGCCAATTTTTTATTAAAGGTATATGCTAATTATCGATCTTTCATTTTAAGTTCTGTTTGGGGCTTTATGGATATTAAATCTTGATATTTTATGTTGAATAAATCTTTTTTTTTCTTTTATCTTCTCTCTGCAGCCAGAAAAGAGCCCTTTTAAATGGTGATGGAATATTTTTTGATGGTTCAGCAATGCGATAGTTATTATTGTCTGCCTCGTTACAGAGCCCAACTAATTCTTGAATATCAGTCTTTTCCTCAACAGTACTATAATATATTTATTATTTAAGTAATTGGTCAGAATGTTTCATTAGTGGGCCATTAGTGTATCAGAAGTAGGCCATGTGGCCCACTACTGGTTCTGATAAAAATAAAGCAAATCTAATTAAATAAAAAGACTTTACAAGATATAACCTTCTTATTAAACATCACAAAACAGTCTATTTGAGAGAAAGCATGTGCTCCAGTACTGTCCCCCCTATGCCCACTACTGGAGCATTTAGTAAAACATTGATCAAAAGTGGGCCACCCTTTACTATCTATAAATTATCAATATTATTTCATTTAAAGACAGTTTATAATACATTCGTTATATAATCAAATAATATCAATAACAATTCATTTTAAAAACAAATAGAATGTATGCTAAAAAATAGTTGAATGAAGAGTTACCTCTTAAGGAAATCACTAAGAATAAGCTAAAAATGCTTCTCTCAGAGACCAACTTCAGCAACAAACTTTCTAGCTCCTAACTAAACAGGAAATAAAGGCTGTGCCTTTGGTATTTAGTTGATAAGGGTTTCAGCCTACCAGAGGCAGATCTCTTATTTCATTGGAATGTTGGAATTTCTTGTTTTTCAACTTAAAAATTCAAGTGGCCCACTACTGGAGCACTTACCTTATACTCAGTGTGATATTAATTTTACCAAAAATTTGTAAGCATGGCTTACAAATTAAGTAATGTTAAAATAAAATATGTTTCCTTATAAAACTTCCCGAAAATACATTTATCTAAATGGCTACAAAAGACTAGTGGCAATATGTTTGATGTAGAGATTGTACTAATTAATAATTTTATTTTATAAAAACAAAAGTGCATTGACATGGATAAGACAGTAGCAAAAGATGTCTTTTTCTATTTACTGATGTGTTGATGAGTTGTAAAAACCAAGGTAATGGTTTTTGAAAAATTCGAAAGTTCATATCTTGATTTGTTTCATTGCTGTGATTGTTCTAAAATAGTTCTAATAGTAAAGCCCTTGCCTTTGGTTTTTAAAAGGTGTAAGTAATCTGCTGTGTTGTTTCTTTTTTTTTAAAAGTCTTCAGTGCTATGGTTTCTTATACATTGCCTGACATTTTAAGCAGCTGCGAGTATATGATCTGTGACATATTATTGAAATGTATTATTTCAGTTGGTAACTGTTTCAATTACAGAGATGGTAAAAATAATTATTCAAAATAAGAAGTATTAATCGGAAGAGAACATCCTTTATTCCACAGAAATATTGAATATTTTCAATTTCAATAAATATTTTCAATAGTGTTGGTACATTTTTGCTTCTTGATTTCTTTTCCTTGCGGTTCCGGGCAGATGATTTTGGGAAGTTTAGGAGAGAAAACTGATTTAAGTAGTCATCTATATGATTTCTTTAATATATACAGAGTCCAAAATTTTGCCTATCTTACCCTAAATCAGGGTTATTATTTTTTTCCTAAACTCCTTACAATGGAAGTTATGGGTAATTAATTATCTTAGTGGAAGAAATCGGCATTTCTTGCGAGTTCTAACTGTGAATGTACTTTGCGAAGTGGGGTTTTTGCACTTCCATTATTAAAAACATGCTATCTTCCAAAATTCCACTTCTATTTCCTTAGCTCATTGGGCATGTTTCAGAAGGAAACCTAATGTTTTTAAAATTTTATTAATTGAACTTAAATTTGAGCTACATTGCCTTCAAAGTACTAATCTTGATCTCAGTGACTGTATAGTTGTTGTCGTGATGCAGAGAAGAACGCTGTTTAGGGAGATGTCAGGGAAATCGAATAAAATTTTAGAAAATATCATTTTTAAATTACATTAAAACTCCTCTAAGCACCTAACCCTACTTAGCGGTTACTTCCTTCATGGGCACTTTTGTTTGGTGTATAAATATAACGTTAAAATAAAATAACCTGTAGGAACTGCAACTCAGACCCTTCTGAACGGCCACTTTGGTTGCTTGCTCAACTTCAATGAAGCGCATTCCTTTCGTCTCGCTGTCTATAGACGTTTTATTAAGAAAAAAGGGAGAAGAGAAAGAAAAAAAAAACAATTCCTACACTCAAAACAATACTGGAAATCAGATAGAAATTAATCATTGTTTTCCTTATGCCAAGAAAAAAAGTGAGCATTGACCTATAAGGGGCCGTCCACAAATAATGTCACGCTTGGAGGGGGTTCGTAAAATTGTGACAGTTTGTGACAAGGAGGAGGGAGGGGGTAACAAGAAGTGTGACATCACACATTTTGGTTAAAATAAAAATATTTAAAATCAGCATATTAAATTTTGAAGTTATTTTGAAATTACCAGAATTTGGGGGTATTTTTTTTAATCGGGGCTGAAACAACGTTCATGTGATTTTTTTTCTCACTTATATTCCTTTCTTTTCGAAAAAGGCATTCAGGGTAGTTTCTGAGAATATGGTAGCAACAGAAATTCTTCACCATTATAAGAAAACCTCCCCCTGTCACACCCTTGAAATGTCCAACAAAAGATACGTTGTCCCACCTGGGTGAGTGGTAGAACTGGTAATGGCACAAACAGGTTGATCTTACTGAGGCGGGTTTTTTTAATTCAATCTGTTTAAGAGTATTTTGTGTTCATAAAGTAAAGATAAGATTTAAAGCAATATATATCAAATTCTAAAATATTACTGTTTTCAACTGCTCTTTTATATTAATATTTTATTACTATTGTATATTAATTAGGTTTTTTGTTGTAAACCTTAATCTTATTTCATACAAAATAAGTACACATATGATCATTATTATTGTTATTCTCACAAATGTCATTAAAACACATAGTTAAAGTTTAAAAATAAAATCTGATATATGATCTATAACGTAGTGCTTTGTTTCTGAACTGCAAGTGTATTTTTATGTAATATAGCGTGACATGTGACAAGGGGGGGGGGGGAGGGGGAAGTGGTAAAGTGTGACACTTTGTGACAAATGGGGTCGAAAATATTGAAAAAAAGTGTGACATCATTTATGGACAGCACCTAAAAGGCGTTGGGCATTCAAGAGTTCATCTGTGCCTTTCAGCCGCTGATTCGAACATTGACGAAGAAGCTGCTGATATAGCTAGTGACCAGACCATCAGCTAATTAAATTTTCATCTCAATAGACTTTTTGGAAAAAAATAGATGGTATTATTGCGCATTCTTCCACAACTGCGGATGAAAAGGTTAGGGATTTATTTTCCCAGTTAAAAACAAAATTGAATAAATTACATCCTTAAAATCTGAAAGATCCAAGCAGGCAAGATTTTTTTTACTTCATACAAAGAGAAAGTATTGTAATCGTCAAAAAATTCGAACTCGAGATTTTGACCAATCTCCACGTTTTAGACCTCCCCGAGTCCGAAAAACACAATTTTGGAATTATGTCTGTCTGTCTGTGAACACGATAACTCGAAAACTATTAGAGCTACGGGGATGAAATTTGGTATGTGGTTTTTAAACATAATTTGTATGTTTCTATCAAATTTTCGACAAAATCCGTCAACGGGAAGTCTGTCTGTCTGTCCGCGGTCATGCGAACCCTATAACTCAAAAACTTGAATAGCTAGACGGATAAAATTTTGTACACAGTTTTATCATCATGAATGTAGGTCCGTGTAAAATTTTGGGCCAAATCCGTCAAAGGATTGACTGTCTGTCGGTCTGTATAATTTATTTTTGAAGAGAAACCGTTATCTCCACGCGCATGCGTACTGGAAGAACCGAACGGAATTTCATTACGGAGTAGCGAATTACATCAGTTTGTCCTTGAGCCGGTAAGAGAGGAAAATCGTTACGCATCTCTTTGAATTTCATTCTTTGCCTAGATATTTTTCAATTACTATAATGAAAAACCTTCCGATAGTCATTGGATTCTGGGTAACAATAGGTTCGAATTTTTTTAGCCACGCGGGGGAAGGGGAAACGGCACATATTTGGGGAAGTATACGAGAAAGTTTAGGGGAGGACACTCCTGCTGGTTTTCAAGAAGAAAAGGAAATTTTGGAAATATTAAATTTTTTCCTTAGTTGATTCTTAAAATTCGCTTTATGAGAAATAATGAATTTGGGACTTGTTTAAAGGCATATTTTATAATTCCAAACATGAGAGACACCTCTTTAGAGCGGCCAGTTTTCTTTGGAGGACGGCCGCTTGTTTCACTGTCTTTACAGAAAGATGGTTTATATTGTTTTTGTGGGGAGGTGTAGCATTTTAGAGTTAGGGCATTATTTTCTAGTCTCTAATTATATGAGTTGCTACAGATCTGTTTTAATTCTTAAATGCTTTTGACTAATTTCAGTAACTCCGAGTGTAAAATTTCATAAATTATTTTATTTATTTAGGTTTCGAAGTTGCCTTCCTTGGTGAATGGTTTAGTTTCTAAGTGTCCTTTGACAAGGAGAACGGTTGCAGAGACGCCACATCTTTCTGCCGGAAAGTAACAACAATAAGAAGATGGGACATTAACAAGATACACAGGTCTAAGCTGCAACATTTGGCATATCTTGAATGGAATCCAGCATCACGAAATAGAAAAGAATAATTTCTCCAGTAGACACTCTTAAAATTTATGGTTGCTGCTATATTTTTTGTTTCTTAATATGCATTTGTGAATATGTTTATGTGCATACCCAAAAGAGAAATTTTATTTTTTTGACCCGCCAAGTAAAGCATAGTCGCAGCAAACAAATTTAAAGACATATATATATATATTCGTATACAGGAGAAGCGCCATGTCTGCAATGTATGCACCTAGAAAGTTGTTTGCATGAATATTTAAAATTTTGTTTGCTAGTTGGAGCTCAAGCTTATGATTTATGAGTTCATGTATTTTCAAAACGAAATGGTTTAAAAGGCAATTTTCATATTACTTACACAATGGAAAAGTCATACACGTGTGGTTTTTGTAGCCGAGAGTTTTCGTGGCTGCAAAATTTAAAGAGACATATACTGGCTCATACAAAAGAGAAACCGTTTGAATGCATCATTTGCAGTAAAGCCTTTTCTCATAAGCATATTTTAAAGGCGCATTTACGGACCCATACGAAAGAGAAACCGTTCGCATGTGTCATGTGCAATAAAGCATTTTCCGAAAAGTCGCATTTAAATGCTCATTTACGGACACATACTGAAGAGAAACCGTTTGCATGTGATGTGTGTAATAAAGCATTTTCCCAAACGTCGAGTTTAAAAATGCATTTACGTGTTCATACGAAACAGAAACCGTTTGCATGTGACAAGTGTGATAAAGCATTTTCTCAAAAGCCACATTTAAAAATGCACTTACGAACTCACACGAAACAGAAACCTTTCGCTTGTCATGAATGTAAGAAAGCATTTTCCCAGAAATCGAATTTAGGAAAACATTTACTGACACATACGAAAGAGAAGCGGTTCACATGTGACGTGTGTAATAAAGCATTTTCTCAGATGGCGCATTTAAAAGGTCATTTACGGACGCATACGAAAGAGAAACCATTTATTTGTGATTTTTGTGATAAAGCATTTTCTGATCCAAGCAATTTAAGGGCACATTTGTTGACGCATAGCAAAGAGAAACCATTTTCATGTGACATTTGTGGTAAAGCATTTATTTATTTAACATATTTAAAGAGACATCTGTTGGTGCATGCGGCGGAGAAACCGTATGCATGCGACTTTTGTAATAAAAGATATTGTCGCCTGTATGATTTAAAACATCATTTACGTACGCATACAAAGGAGAAACCGTTTGCATGTGATCTGTGTAATAAAGCATTTTCTGTCCAGGCGAGTTTAAAAGTACATTTAAGGAGGCATACGGAAGAGAAACCGTTTGCATGTGATCTGTGCACTAAAGCTTATACTGTAAAGTCGAGTTTAGCAATGCACTTACGTACTCACACGAAAGAGAAACCTTTCGCATGTCACCAATGTAATAAAGCATTTTCTCTGAAGGGGAATTTAAAAAGACATTTACGGACGCACACAGAAGAAATTTGCGTATGACTTTAAAAGTAAAGCATTTTCTTGTCCAAATGCTTTAAATGCATCTGCAGAAACATATTATCTATCTATACTTATAAAAGGCAATGTTTGTGTGCGTGTGTGTGTGTTTGTCTGCGATGTCCAGACGAATCTATCGCACTTACAGCCATGAAATTTGGCACACAGGTAGTCGTAATGGTGACTGAATGCACCTCGAGGCCGGAATTTTAAATTTTAATCTAGAAATTTTTTTGTTTCATGTTTTGTGTTGTTTTGGTTGATTTTTCGCACTAATTTCTCAATAGAATAGTTACGAATAAGTTTACGACAAAAATATATACACCATCGGAAAGAGCATGCGATTTCCGTTCTAATGAAGTTAGTTTTGAATTTCTAACGTAATTTACTGAATTTTGAAAAATAGTCACTTTTATGGTAATTTTTAATAAAGATTTCTTTAAATTATCGCATCTGACGTTCTAACATCTCTATAATTTTCATTTTTTTTCAGCCTACAAATGGCACGTTTATGTCCGATTTAAAACAAGAACTATTAAAATATCTTTTTTCGTTTTTTAAAAATTAATTTTGCCCTGATCGGTTCAAACAGTTTTTTCGTAGCGCGATTTAACAGCGAGAGATTCTCCGGACCATCCCACAATGCATTGTTGCAACGTGACCTTCTTCGCGGCAGGTGACGTCATTCGCAAAGAAAAATAAGCGGGAATATCAATAATGTGTATTTTTTGCTTTGCTTTTGTTTTCAAAACTTTTTCGTGCCATTGTGTGCACTTTTTTTCATCCACTTTTTGAAGTTCTGATTCCACGGGCAACGCCGTGTGCGTACTGCTAGTACTTATTATAAAAGGCAATGTTTGTGTGCGTGCGTGTGTGTGTGTTTGTCTGCGATGTCCAGACGAATCTATCGCACTTACAGCCATGAAATTTGGCACACAGGTAGTCGTAATGGTGACTGAATGCACCTCGAAGCCGAAATTTTAAATTTTAATCTAGAAATTTTTTTATTTAATGTTTTGTGTTGTTTTGGTTGATTTTTCGCACTAATTTCTCAATAGAATGGTTTCAAATAATTGTACGACAAAAATAGATAGACCATCGGAAAGAGCACGCGATTTCCGTTCTAATGAAGTTAGTTTTGAATTTCTATCGTAAATTACTGAATTTTGAGAATTTTTTTAAAAATTGTCACTTTCTTCTTATATTTTTAACTGTCAATTTTTATTTACTCGCATCCAACGTTCTAATAAACCTATGATTTTCAGTTTTTTTGAGGTAACAACAGAAGTATTTATCTCTCATTTAAAACAAGAACGGTTAAAATATCTTTGTCCGTTCGTTTTTAATAATTTTTTTTCTTAAAGGGTTAAAAAAATTCTTTTCGAATGAAGTTCTTTCTCCGGAACGGTGAGTTTCTCCCTGGCTACGGCTAGCGCCATCTGTTGGAATTATTCTCTCCTCACTTTTTAGCATATTTTGCTAGGAATAATTTGAAATCATTTCGTTGGATGCAAGGGTTTAGTCGTAAATTAAGCAGTGCTGGAAGATTCTGACATGGGTGATAAGTTGGCTTTGAACTTCTAACGTAATTCGCTGAATTATGAGAGAATTTTTTTCGTGATGAACTAAAAGAGTTTCTTTACCATCTGCGTAAAATGTGCCATAGCTTTTCGCGCAAGCTCCAGGGGGTGACGAAGGGGGTACTGTCGTGACCTTCAAACGTCACGGTACTGTGGTTTGAGACTGTATTTCATCAGCATAACTTAGATACACGATTGCTGTATAATAAAGATTTTCACGTTGCAATTTTTTTTTATTGTTTTGGAATAACGTACTCTATACTGCTTTTCTACATGTCATTATCGCGGGAAAATCAATGTGTATCTTTTGTTTTGATTTTATTTCAAAACTTTTCCGTGTCATTGTGGACGATTTTTTTTTTTTTTATGTTTTTGAAGTCCTGATTCCACAGGCAACGCCGTGCGCGTTCTGCTAGTAGAGAATAAACGAACCATGCACTTGTAATGTTTAGAAAAGCATTCAGCTGACATTTAGTTACACAGGCAAACAGAATCACTATGTCTGTTACATATGTAGCTTAAGTATGTTTAACTAAATCATTAGTGCAAAATGTAGGATAATATTTTAAAATGGAATCATTTCTAAATGAGTAAGTTTCCTTTTCTCACATGATAGCTTCCATCATTCTACCACGGTATACATCGTTCAAATAACCATTCATTCTTTTCACTTCAAGTAATACATTACGTTGTCAGATGTATATTACACATAATTGTTTATTTTTTGTCTTGTATTAAAGTGTTTTCAAGCCAGTATTCTTGGAGGCTGCATTCGCAGATTCGCACTAGATTTACGCGATGCACTTATGATTGTTCGTTAGAATATTTTTATTGACAGAAAAGTTTTAAGGGTTAATGATTAGCACGAAAGAATGTTTTTTATTATGTGAATGTTTCACAAAGTGTCAAATGAGAAACGTTTTAGATATTAGTATATTAATTGATTAAATTATAAATGTTATTGTCTTTATGAAATGTGTAAATTGATACTCATCAGCTAATTGTTTATCTCCATGGGCAACTTGTTTATTATTTAAAATGTTTTATATGTTTGCGTTAAAATATCTTTTATCAATCAAGAAACATTTGCATGTTGCTGCAGAATGTTGCAAGCAAAAGTGCTTTACAAGGTGTGACCAATAAGGAGGGTGATTGATGTAATGTCTGTAATATAAGTCTTACGTTGAGTAGGTCTCACATGGAAACTGTTTACAATCCTTCAAAATAGTCCCCGTCGTACATTATGCTCCTCTGACAACATGTGTACAAATCGTCGAAAGCTCTTGAAAACTCCTACACTGGTACAGCTTTCAATTCCCATGTCACAGCAGCTTGAATGTGCGTATTGTCTGTAAATCTTCACCCTTTTAGAGCTTCTTAAAGTTTAGGGAACAGGAAAAAGTCCGGTGGTGACAGATCTGGGAAATACGATGGGTGCGACAACTCAGTAACTCCATGTTCAGCCAGAAACCGCTTTACAAGCGTGGCGGTTTGCGTCCGTGCATTATCGTGCAAGAGAAACCAAGAGCCACGTTGCTTCAGATGTGGCCGTACACGACGAATGCGAGCCAAGAGTCGTTTGAGCTCCTCGTAGTAAAACTCACTGTTGACATTTTGACCTTCTGATTTACCCAATTTGTACAAGAATTTCAAATTGATTCTCTGCTCCATGACACGCCACAAAACGACCGCATAAACAACTGTCGATAACAAATTTATCAAGACTCGCAGGCGCATGAAGCCACACACTACTGTTAACTGAATGTTAGGGAACACGACGAAGGTGTCGCTGATAATCGGGTTGTTCCCATTTTCGATTTGAGGGGCGATTCACCTTACTTATTGGCTACACCTTGTATCACATGATGTAGAGTTTTCTCTTGTGCGTCTTATGCCTTCTCAATTTACATTTTGATGCGCTAGTGCGTCATAAATATGGACAAGACAGTTTTTCTAATGTAACCTCTCGCAGAAATGTTTCAAATCGATAGAAATCATACTATAAGATCCTCAAAGTATTATAATAAGGGTAAATCGAACAAAACTTTCCGAAAAAGGAATGCAAAGGAACTCATTGAAGCATTAATTTCGAGCACAATAGGGCAGAAGATAGGAATGTCCGTGTGGCAGGCAGCCGGCAAGAAAAATCTGGTCTTTAGTTGGGGATTTGATCCCCCCAACTAGGTTGCAGGATTTATATCGTACGTGCATGCTGAGAACGAGGTTGTGAATAAGTTGTTGAGGCATTTTGGCCTATTCCTCTGGTAGTGCGAATTGTTACTGGAGGTTGATGACTTGTTGCTCTCTTCTTAGAATGTCCCAGACTTTTTCAATTGAATTTCAGTTTGGGGTTTTTGCGGACCAATCCATACGCTGATTATTTTCACTTCGAAGCAACAGCCAGTGTACTGTGAAATATACCGTTGTATTCCGTGAAAAAGAAATAAGGATCTATATCAGATCTAAAAATACTCAGGTTGGGAAAGAGAAGTCTGAGCAGCAGCCAGCACTGGCTGAATCTTCTTGAATTATGTTTAGGTCATTACGACAACATAGCTTGATACCCTCTAAAACAAGAATTCCGCTGCCTCCAAAGTGGTCCCTTTCAGTGATGTTGGAGGTGCCATTGCATGTTCTCGAGATGTGTATGCACCTGAATGATCATGCAATCCTTTAGTTGATATCTGAGTGAAGCAATCATTCATCATGCAATCCTTTAGATGATATCACCTGAAGTCGGATAATTGGGAAGTTGGAAGAAGAGTGAATACACAGCATGCTGTCACAAGCATGGAGATAATTTCAAACGACAGCTGTCCGAGGATTTAGTAGTGTTTATTCACAAGCAATCACGATGGTAGTCCACCGGTACATTGTCCCACTTGCAAGAAGTGACGGGTGGTAGAAAGAGTATCAAATTTACAAGAACAGAGCAACATACTCCTTCATAACCGATTTAGCATTTCACCACGGCCAGGAGGCTGCACATAGGTGGTCAAAAAGAACATTCGACCCCATCATTGATCTGTCCAGTTCTTGTGTTCATGGCACCACATAAAATGCTTTCTCCGATGAACAGGCTTTAATTGTACACACCGTACTTATAGACGTGCAATTTGACCAACGGTGTGCAGCCTCCTGGCCATTTCAAAATGCGAAATTGGATATTAACTCTTTCTAAGGCCGTGGGAATATACTTCCCACAAAATTCATCAATTTTTAAATGCATTTTTTTAAGGTTGGCGTAAGTTCTCGCCAAATTTTTTAATGAAACAAAAACCTGTATGTTCCAATTTCTTATCTCAAACCATAACGAAGGGTCTTGACTTGGTAATTAATTATTAATTAATAAAATTAACAAAAAAATAATGTCATCCAATAAGTTAAATGAATTAATCTCATTACCAAAGTTATTTTATTATATCACTACTAGAAAAAAATGGCCTTATGAAGGATTAAGGAGTCTGTTGCTATTTTTCTTGCAAGTTTGATCCTCTTTCTGCCATCTGTCCCTTCTTGCCAGTGGGACTATATGACGGTGGACTACCATCGTGATTGCTTGTGAATAAACACGACTAAGTCCTCGGACAGCTGTTTCTGTCGTTTGAAATGCTCTCCATGCTTGTGACAGCATGCTGTGTTATCCTGAACTCCTCGAACACTCTTCTTCCAACTTCCCAATTATCCGACCTCAGGTAAAATCATCCAGATGTCATTTAAAGGATTGCATGTATTCAGAGATACCACAGTGAGATAGCAGCTTAACGTTATTCAAACTAATGTACGTTATGCCAGGGTATGTGGAACCTTTTTGCATTGAAATGCCTCATTAAATTTCTGTAGTTGGGCAAAAGGCTGCACGAGCAGAATTTTAAGGTTATTGTTCTGTAATCATTATTATATTACAGACAATTATATTTTTTCAAGACAAATTGGAAATAACTAGGTTCCCCATCCCTGCACTATGCTATATCTTTCACAGAAATACTGAGTGTACGATGCTAGCGTGCTTTATACGCTCTGAGGGTACGATGCTAGCGTGCTTTATACCCTTTTGGCACTCCCTCATCACTTCTTACTCCAGATAATCGTACTCTACTGCAACTAGTCTTAGTCGATCTCCCAATAGAGCAGTCTTGCTGTTATGCTAATGTTTTCACTTTGTCCTTAATTTTTGTACGCCAGTATAAAGTAAAACTATTGAGAGTTTATTATTAACATGCTCATAACAGATGTACTAATATTAGTAAATGATTTTGAGTGTTATAAAATGTTTCCTTTTTTTTTACTAAAATATGACGATGTAACTTTTTTTGTTAAGGAATTTGTTTAAAATGGCTTCTTGCCTTTTATAGTCGAATCTTAAAGTAAATTCTTTTTAAATGGAACAGTTCTTATAAATTTACGCTTGGAATAAAGTGTGATTAAAATTTCAAAGACATAACAGTACTTTGTAGTTTCAAACTCGAATTAATTAATACAATTATAAAATCTTTGAAATTATCGGAAATTGGGCGAGATGGTGGTAGTTATTATCTAGTTGAGCTGATAATGTCGACAGATGGGATTATAAATATCACTCATTATATCAATTGCTGTTTATGAGACTCAGTGGTTGCTCTGTACTCGCTGTTTGTAACTAGACTCGAGTTATAATTCTTTCTTTTCATTTGTCTTGACAAAAAGATATGCAAACGGAGTGAAATACTGCTAGTCTAGGGAGGAAACTACCTTTTTTCTCCCTAACCCATGGTCTCACCAGGTACACTTTTGGTAAACTCGTAATTCAAATAGTAATTAAATATTTTGATTAATTTGAAATTTTGATGTCTGTTATTCATTTTTATGGGATCTTTACTAGAAATGTGTGCTTGTTTTTGGAAATGGTATGATAAGTTATGTTGTACTTTATTCCTGTAATCTGTTGGTGTGAATCTTTACTAGAAATGTGTGCTTGTTTTTGGAAATGGTATGATAAGTTATGTTGTACTTTATTCCTGTAATCTGTTGGTGTGAATATAGATATTATGTTTAAACACATCTTTAATTTTTGTAATAAAGATATATTTTTAACGATTTGTTTCTTTTGATTTCTTTTTTTATGAAAACCAGCGGGAGTGTTCTCCCCTAAACTTTCTCGTATACTTCCCCAAAAATGTACCGTTTCCCCTTGCCCCACGTGGCTAAAAAAAAATTCGAACCTATTGTTACCCAGAATCCAATGACTATCGGAAGATTTTTTCATTATAGTGATTGAAAAATATCTAAGTAAAGAATCAAATTCAAAGAGATGCGTAACGATTTTCCGCTCTTACAGGCTCAAGGAAAACTGACGTAATCCGCTACTCCGTAATGAAATTCCGTTCCTTTCGCGAGCACAGATGATTGCTTCCAGTAGGCATGCGCGTGGAGATCACGGATTCTCTTCAAAAGTAAATTATACAGACCGACAGATAGTCAACCCTTTGATGGATTTGGCCCAAAATATTGATACGCACCTGCATTCCTGATGATAAAACTGTGTACAAAATTTTATCCATCTAGCTATTCAAGTTTTTGAGTTATAGTGTTCGCATGACCGCGGACAGACAGACTTCCCGTGGACGGATTTTGTCCAAAGTTTGATAGAAACCTACAAATTATGTGCAGAAATCACATACCAAATTTCATCCCCGTAGCTCTAATAGTTTTCGAGTCGTGTTCACAGACAGACATAATTCTAAAATTGTGTTTTTCGGACTCGGGGAGGTCTAAAAGGTGGAGATTCGTCAAAATCATGAGTTCGAATTTTTTGACGATTACAATACTTTCTCTTTGTATACTTCGTATACTAGAAAGTAAAAAGTTCCTGCAAGGAGACTTTTCTGTACCAAATTATTCCGATTAATCAACAATACTATGGTATGCCTTGTTAAAAAAGACAATTTTTCTAAATTTCATTAATTCTAAGCATTTATATTTTTTCTTAATATTAGGCTTGAATTATTGATAATTGTATAGTTATTACAAAAAGTGGACGTTTTGAGGCATGCAGGCGGAAAAACTGACTAAGCTGCGTATGACGATTCCTCACTATTCGATCTTACGCTTGTAACTGGATATTTTCTGTAAAGGTATTTAGAAAATATCTTGAAACACGAAATTACATTTTGAATAATTTATTTTTTAAATATGTAACATAAATATAATGGTTAAATACTTAAGAAAATTATATATTCAATGGACTGAAAAAGAATTTTGTTGCCATTACCACTAATTATATTTCTGATAATCTAAAAATCAAATGGATTGCATACCATCAAGTCCGTTATTTAATCATTTATTAATGATTCAATAGCAGATGGAATACTTGCCCATCATTTTTACTGCAGTTCGAATCTTCAAAAACAGTGGTTCATAATGGCCTACATTTTTGAAAATTCTAGGATTGGTTAAACTTATGAATAATTTCAATGCAAATAGCCAACATGAATTTAAAATCAGTTGGCCGACCAAAATAAAAATTAATTTCAGATCAAGTGGACTTGAATCATAAAAAAGGAACAAATTCTTCGTAATCTAAATGTTAATATATTATTTACTGTAGAGTTGAGATAGTTTTAAAACAAACATCTTGTGATGTTACATTAGAATTTGGAAGATTCCAGGCAATCGCCAATATTTAATACTTAACCTCAATTTTTAAACATATCTATATAATCCGTCTAATAAGATTCAAGCTATTGTATGGTATAGTGCGTCTCCATATATCCCCTCAAAAAGCAGCATAGAATTGTTGGTCATCACCCATTTCCTGCAACGAAGAAATTATGGTGAAATATGCTTCCCAACACATAAATCTAAGAAAAGAGTGTGTGAATTTACTTATTCACAAATCTGCCCTTTTGTACCCCTTATAACGGTTCTAGAGATTCGATGATTTTTTTTTTCTCTCTCTCTCTTTTACTTTAAAAGATGAACGAGTTCTCTTTTTACATGACTGGTCCATCATTTTTATTGCAGCTCGAATCTTCAAAAACAGTGGCTATCTACAAAGCACATCCTATCGCAACCTAACAACCTTTCCTAATGGTCGCAATTTTCATACAACCCCATTGTCCGCCTCGTCAGGGTCTCGAGAGCAATAAAAAAATCTGAATGCTTGTGGTGACCCCGACCTTGCCCAGAAATTAAATGTTTGCAATATAAAAAATAATATTTTGTTTACTCTGGTTAGAAAGGCGCGGTTCTACCCATTTTCTCTCTCTCTCTCCCACACACATATATCCTGGGACTTCATATTGTCTTGTGTGTATGGGAGTCCACTTGCCATGGGACAAGCTGACAACCTAGCCAGTCCGTCACTGGTCCCAATGAAGAATTCACTTTCATGCGCATTCAGTATTTTTACTTTCTCGTATACGAAGTATACAAAGAGAAAGTATTGTAATCGTCAAAAAATTCGAACTCGAGATTTTGACGAATCTCCACGTTTTAGACCTCCCTGAGTCCGAAAAACACAATTTTGGAATTATGTCTGTCTGTCTGTGAACATGATAACTCGAAAACTATTAGAGCTACGGGGATGAAATTTGGTATGTGGTCTTTAAACATAATTTGTAGGTTTCTATCAAATTTTGGTCAAAATCCGTCAACG
>BGPR01035104.1:0-16142 GCA_013235015.1 Araneus ventricosus
AAAAATCTTTTAAATCAGGGCAATGAATTGAACGGAAATGGAACTTGCGTCATGAAAAGATAATTTTTTTAACTTTAAATATGTGTAAAAATAGTTTCTGTGACATAATACATATTTTCGAAAAATATCACGGAAAATGTCATATCTGGCTTAACTTCAATTAACTGAAATTTTAATAAGATTACGGCTTTTAAATGTTGATGATTATCTCTCTTGTCTTATATAAAATATATTTATAAAGATAAGCAAAAGTTTCAGAAATAAAGGTATATAAGTTCAAAGACTAACCGTTGCCTAGTAACGGAGTAGCTATAAATTTACGTTATTTCAAAATCGTCTGCAGGTAATTAAGAATTTAATAAATTTTGAAAAATTAATAAAACGGTTTCGGTTAACTTCTAATTAACTGCCTGTTTAATTAACATCTGCACTTTGAAAAGTTGACAGTAATATTCCCCGTGTCTTAATTAATAAGTGTGCAAAGTTTGGTTGAAATCAGTGCCGGAGGAGATGTGGAACATACATACAAACTTACATACATACTCACAATGACTTTTATTTATATTAAGATTTAAAACAAATTTCTTTTTCTAATTTGTTGACAAAGGAAAATAAGTTTTGTTCTGATTTAATAAAAAAATTCAGATTGTGTAACACAGAAGAATAACACTACAACTCAAAACATGCACTGAGTCTGTGTGTCTTGACCTACATTTTGTATTAATTGTCTTGCAAATAAAAAGATGAAATATCATAAAAACTTCATTGTACAATGTTTGCCGAAGAATAATAAAATATTATGCAAACATTGTAATTGATAAAATATATTAAATACAAATCATAATAAAAAAATCCCTTTTCGGCGAGCTTGAAGGCAAAGGTAGATTTCTTTACGTTAATGTTACAAAAGTAATGAAATATTACATATTGATCAATACAGACATAGCCAATGACTGCAGGTTAAGTTTGTCGATTTGGGTTTAACCTGATATAGATATATGAAGACAGAGGTGCCAATCTGTCATCTAACTGCGATTCCACGTATAAACTTCCAAATAGGAGAAAATCTAACAAATCTCATCAATCGCAATTTGTATATTCTGGCTATTCCACTACGCCATCGAGGTCATTCGTATAAAACTTGACTTGCAGGCAGTGGCGTACTTACATAAAATGGCGCCCCGGGCAAAATCCAAAAATGCCCCCCCCCCCCCCTCTTTCTTTTGAAATGTGATCCTCGTTTTCTTTTCGGAAACTTTATACTGGGGAGTGAAAAGATTAAAAGTGCAAATAAACTTTTAAAATATTATATAAAATATTTTTGAGTTTATAGGACATTTATTTACACATAAAAATTTTTTTACAAAATTTCGTTTCATTTTCTCAGAAAATTTGGTACATTCTAACTTTAATCCTTTAAATATGGCTCAAGTAAGAAATTCAAAGTTGTTTGTAAGAAACTTTAGATATATTATAAATATATAAATAAAAATACTTGACTCGTACTTGAAAAATAATATAAAATGTGTAGAAATCTTTTAATCCATTGAACACACACACCAGTACGAATAATAATAATAAAAAGTATTTTTATTACTTCTTTGGCCATAGACAGTATTACACATATAAACACATTACGGCAGAAACTGCATTTGCTTTCTTTAGGTAATTGTTCTCGTTAATTATATAGAGCGCTTTTATTTATCTTGATTTTAACGTCAATACGAACTGATAATTTTTACTTGCAATTGCAAACTTTATGAGGTCTTTTCTCTCTCTCTTTCATTTTTTTTTCAGAAAAACTGCATCTGGGTTTACGAAATAAAATTTAAAATAAACACTATCGCATTTTCAGCATACAAATTATGCAAATATTCAGTACTAAAAACAATATAAAGATAGCTATGCGATAGAGTGAACTTACGTCTTTCAAAGTTTATGGACTGTTCTTACACTACGCCAAAAAAATGGAGGTATTTTTTGCATTCTTCACTCACACTCTTTGCTGACTGAAAATAGGAAAGATACATTTTTGCTAAACATTTATCACCAACTTCCGATAAACCGATATCCAGTCAGTATGAATCAGGCTTACGTTTAGAAACCATAAGAAACCCTGCGGTGATATTCGATTCCTAACTATCTTCCCTTATCTCTCGCCCCCACGGAGACACAAATTTGTGTCTCGGTAAGATGTGAGCTCTAAACGAGCTTTTATGATGTTGTTTGCGATGAGAGTTTTGGTCAGCAAATCTCTGAAACATAATATTTGTTACTTTATCGTAGCTTGAGGCTTCTGGGTTGTATACATGATTGCATCCTTCAGATTTTCCAACACTCTGTTATAACCATTTCAATTTTTAGGATTCTTGGGAATAAGAGCTTTAAAAAAAACCTACTTTTCTTTTAAATGCAACCAACTGATTCCTTGATTTTGCGCCACCTTGTGATTGCGCCCGGGGCAGCTGCCGTACCTGCCCCACCCTAGCTACGCCACTGCTCGCAGGCTGCCACGCAAACTCTGACTTTTGGTTCATTACGGAATGCCTCATCTTTTGATGTGTTGCGACCCTTAAAGGACAAAAACTAGACTCCCTTTTAACGTGCAGCTCAGAATCAGAAGCCCTTTGACTTCCCGCCCCACAGGCTTTTTATTTTGGAGCACCCCTGCTGTAACACCCCCGAACCATCCCTTCACGCAAAGCAGTTTTTATTAAGGGCTTAGGTTAGTTGAAGAGTCAAACGAATTGAACGAATGAAACTAATTTAATAACATTTGTACGGTTTATATTTTATTCCATTTTTGTGATACTATTAACTCCACGTCCTGACAAATTGTTAAACAGCATTGAAAGAATTTCGTAGTAACTTAGGAGGAAAGCTAACAATTACGCATCGTGATGATCAACTGTTCACAACAGGGTTGTCTTATCCCAGCCCAATAATCAATGGATCAATGGCCTAGGCACGCCATTGGATCAATCATATCAATAATCTTTGATCCATTGATATTTTGATTATTTGGATCCAAATAATATTATTATTATATTATTATTAATTGATGTATTATATAATAATATTATATAATAATAATAAATATAATAATAATAATATATAACATAATAATAATATAATAATATTATTATTATATTGATTATTTGGATCCAAATAATAATTTGGAATACAATCAATAATCTTTGGATCAATGGCCCAGGCGCGCCATTGATCCAAAGGCGTCTACAAATTAACTATATTGATATTATTTTAATTTTTAAACAAAAAAAAAATATTGAATTATAATTTTAATAATGAAAACGCTGCGATTTGCGAAATTGCAAGATGTCAATCAGAGAACAGGTGACTTTTTTTTATTTTTATTTGTTCCTCAATTATTTCATTGGGTTTGTACTTTCTTTGGGCCGTAGGCGTTGCCATTCCTCGTTACGATTCTGATGGACTGCCAACTATTAGGGAATATAGAATGCCAGGGGACTCATATTTGTTAAGACGGCCCTGATTCGCATGGAAGACGGCTTCAATGCAGTCCTTGGTCTCGTTCATGGAGCTGAGTATTATAAAATTAGATTCAAATGAAGACAGATACAGTTGGACCTCTATTTAACGAACCTCTGTTTTGCGAATTTCTCTATTTTGCGATCTTTTTCTTGGAACCAAGAACATTTTGCGAATTTCTTCGTAAAATAACCTCCAAATAGCGAAGTGCATTCTCTACTTAATGAACATTTCTTGTGATCCAATATTTTTTTTTCTCCTTATTTCTCAAAACATTTCTGAACATTTCAAACTTATCCTTTCTTTTAACACATTTTGATGGTGATCAATGACTTTGAAGCTGGAAAATGTCAAAGCGAGAGTGCTTGAGCATCAAAGAAAAATAATTAATTCTTCATGAGCTGGATAAAGGCGTGAAGAAAAAGGATATTGCTTTAAAATTTGGTATTCCTTCAAACAGCTTATCAACCATAATAAAAATATCGTGATAGGATACAAAATTATGATTCTTGTTCAGAACGTTTAAAAGCATGTGTCTATGAAGATGTGGATGAGGCAGTTTTGAAGTGGACAGTGTGAAAAATAAAAACAATACAGAAATGAATTGTGATGAAGACGAAGATGATGAAGATGGAAATGATCATGATGCAGATATCAACAAACCTTCGTAAGATGAAATGCTAAAATTCATTAATTTTAATATAAAATTATTTTTTTAAATGAAAATACAGTGTATTCCCGGACAATGTTTTGTTTTATTCTTGTTTTCCTTGCAGATTTCTTTTTGATGGGTAAAATATATAAAACAAATAGATATTAATTTACAAAATAAAGGTGTGATTAGTTACTTTTTTAATAATATTTAGTGTTTATGAAGTTAAAATCTGTTTTGTGTAGTTTAAAGTATTTTAAAAGGTGAATCTCTATTTAACGAATTTTCCATATAACGAATTTTTTTCAGGGATGTAGCGACTTCGTTAAATGGAGGGCCGACTGCATAATCTCATGTCTGAAGCTGCGTCAAACATACTGCGATATTTGTTATTAATATATACGCAAAAGACGGGTGTTCGTGAAAGGTATTAAATATTTTATTGCTTTCACACCGAGTTCTTGGTACTCTTTTTCACTATTACCCTGGGGGAAACAAAATTTTATAATTTTTTCCTTATGTTTTGTGTTTGTTGACATTGTCAACATTATTTTAGCGTACCCCCAGGGATACGTGTACCACAGGTTGGGAACCTCTGCTCTAGATGATCTTCGAGCGGGGCTCATTCTACCAAGTTAATTATTTTCCACATACAATAATTTTTAAATTACTCTATTGCACTTCTTTTTCTTTCTTATCAAAATCAATATTTATGAATTCAGTTGATTCGATGTGCACTAAAGTTTCAAAGTTTTCCCATTGGAAATAGGGCTAATTTCCATTATTCTTTATTTCCAAATAAGAATTTTAGAAGAGATGAATGGATCTAACTCAAAACACATTTTCTCTGGCCATTCAATAAATTAACAAACTTCCCTCAAATTCAGTTCCTAAAGCTTTGGGAATATTCTTTTTTGCAATGGACGAGTCTTGTGTTTTGTTTACTTACATTAAAAATCTTGACTTTATTTGCATTACTGACTGAAGATTTTGGAGATTCCATTGGCTCAGCATTACATCGGAATTACGTAGGTAAGGCATTTTAATATAAATCAACAAAACAGAAAACTCGTCCATAGAATAACATCCTAATCCTTTGAGACCAACTCTTGTTCCTGAAAAATGAAGATAGATCCGAAAATGCATCCATTTCATACATACAGAACCTGAGAGTGGAAAAATCACTTCCCCCTGTTTCCTCCCCATTTAAATTCGAAGAGCGAGAGCAGGGCGCCAATATCTGCAGCATTGTCAGTTCTTGAAAGGGCGGGAAACATTCCCGCGTAATATGTTTGGGGGAAGGAGGGGGAGGAACAGGAGAAGAAGAACGCGCGCTCTCATTAAATTTATTCTACAAATGTTCTACAAACTATCGATTGATGCCTACTCACCTTCCGACCCGGTTTCCAAGATGGCCGCCTCCATCTTCGTCCAAGTGTTTATTTAAAACTGGCGTCTCATTGCCCAAAACAAAGGGAATCGATCGTCTGCTGCACTAATATTCCGTTCGAAATTCTGCCCACCCCACCCCCTTTCCACCCCCCTTCGATTTGAAATAAATAGGCGTCCCATTCAAAAGCGAAAGCCGCTTTTATTTCACACATCGGTTCCGGGGGGAGAAAGAGGCGCGAAATTTGGCGTCTTCGGCGAAATTTTGCAGAGGCGATGTCGGTCGCCAAGTGGGCGCCAATTTTCTCGTTTGGAACAATCGAAGAGCAAGCGGAGCGCGAAGATTCCGAATTTTCGAGATGCGGAGGAACAGCTGAAGATGCTCAGAGGATGAGAAGGCATCCTTCAGGATTTCTCGAGTGAGTATTCTTCTTAATGAGTATTTATTAGGGAGACAAAAATTCCTGAGAAATGCTTGTTTATGCCGAAAACTGGTGCATAGTAATTTAACCCCACAAAGGCGATGGGTTTATTGCACTTCTTTCTAATGGCATTTTGACCATAATTTTTAGCCGACATTAATGAAAATTCTGAAGTTCTGTTGGAAAAACAAATTACCAAATAGAAATTTCCTTCTCATATTTTTTTTGTCACAAAACGAATCATATTACAAAATTGACACAGTCAGAAATTTATACATGTACATTTTTATTTGATCCCTTGACCTACGATTTTATTTAACCTCCTAATTATATGACACATCCCATTTGTGAAATTTTTTCTCATCTCAACTCATAATTAATATATTAATTAAGTTGAATTATGAAACCTAAATTCCTGTCATTAATTGTTTATGTAATAGTTATTCAAAGAGTGCATATATTTTTGGGAAATCTTGCTTATACAGCTAAAATGTTTCGAACATAAATATCAAAAGGATTCCGAAAGGGGTGGGTAGAGGTATTTAAAAAAATGCATAACAAGACATACAAAATAACTTTTTCAACAATAATATAATAATATCTTTAACAATTTGTCAAAATTGTTATTTCTTTTATTATTTCTTTGAGCGGAGGGGACTACCAATCTTGCTTTTACTTGTTTTATTAAATAACTTGTTGTGACAATTTCAAATTTACGAATTTTAAAATCCCTCAGCAGCGCATTGTACTCAAAAAGTAATGCAAGTATTGTTTAGCAACGGATTCGGAAACCCTCCGCGCTTTTGCGCATGCGCCGGGTGGAGTTATTTTCTTTAAAACAGGGGGAAAGTGAAGAATGAAAAGGTGATGTTTACATTTTACTGAGCGTAATCTAACAAAAAAAACTCCTGAAATGCGCTCATATGACTCATTGCCTGACACCCCTTCCCGGTATAAAATCGTCCAAAAGTGGTAGTCTCGGAATCCGTTGCTGAACAGTACGCCGTTTAAAGTTAGATCAGATCGCTGTGTTAGATACTAGGGAGTTTATTTATTTTAAGCAGACGTACTAATTCTGCCTTAAGCATACGTTTCGCTGTGGCTTTCTGGATTAAAGATCACAGATTCGAGACCTGATTCCACCGAATACCCGCCGTGTTGCCAGCTGCACGCTGGAAACAATCTTCCATTTGCTGTTGTGATGTGGAAGTTCGGACAAGGGGTGTCGGCTCAGGTATCGTTCCTTTCTTTTGACCGCACTTCAGAATTACAAAGTCCGTCTCAAAATATCCCTCTCGGAGCTTCAAATATTAAGTTATTCTGATTAAAACCGAAATAAATGTATTAAAAAAATTTTTTAACTTTCATTAGCGTAATAAAAAGTATAATTTTTTTTTATTTTAAGGATTTTTTACTGTTTAAGCTTTAATTTATAATTCACTATCGCGAAATCTTGTAATCAACTTTTTTCATATTTACTACCAGACCAGGTGGCGCCACTCATATGGAATCAAACTTTAATTAAATTAATCTATTAGTTGATAATCATGTTCTGAAAATATCAAAGTGTATCGTCATCGGAACATAGAACTGCACACAATTTCAGAACTCTAGTACATCAAGAAGTGGGTGCAAAATCGATTAGAAAATTCAATCTTTAAAAACATGAAACAAGTGTGTAAAAAAATAAAAGTGTGTAAAAACATTGTATTTGGTGTGAAAGTTTGACTCAACTGTCCTTTCGTGCGATGTTCGGCTCCGCTTTCTTTTTCATCCGATGACGGTTCAAAAATTCATCTTTGGGAGTTTCGTCTTTAAATTTTTTCAATTTCTTGCAAATTCAGCTATTAAATATAAAACTCACACTGTGCATATATTTGCGCATGTTCGTTCCGATATCACTTCCAAACGGCTCAAGCAATTTTCATGAAAATTGCTATACATGTTCCTCACTGGCCAACTAAAAATAATGTCGAGGTAAATCAACCCCAACCGAATCCCCCAGGATTGTAAGGGGAGGTAATCATTTAAATTTCTGCAGCTAATGGTCCGACTGATTTGAAATTTGATTCACATGTTCAAACTCGATCCACCAAAAATATTGAGGTGTTATATTTTATCTAACCACCCTTCAGCATGAAATAACTACTCACTTCTGGGCTATAGGAGGGTGACTCTTTTAAATACATGCAACAAATAGACCAACTAACATGAAATTCGATTCGCATGTTTCAGACGTTAAACTAAAAATATAGTCAGTTTAGGGTAAACTAGGGATACTTGACCCTACTTTCACTTTTTCTTATATTTCTCTAATAATTGAAAATCGTAAAAAGATTTGCTTTTAAGAATGAGAAATGTACTTATGCCAAACTGATATCTAATTTAATCATAAAATATATATATTTCATGAAATCGCCTAGGGTCAAGTATCCCTAACCTTAGGGATACTTGACCCTAAGCTAGGGATACTTGACCAACATGCAAAGAGTACTTAAATTTCTTTTGATTATTTGTATGTACGCGAAATTCAAATAGTAGGTTAAAACCACTAAATTGGAAATAAAGTTCTTTATTATCAAATAATATTAATGAAACTACAGTCGGACCTCTATTTTGCGAATATCTCTATTTTGCGAACTTTTCCTTGGAACCAAGATCATTTTGCGAATTTCTTCATAAAATAACCTCCAAATAGAAAAGTGCATTCTCTATTTAACGAACTTTTTCTTGTGATCCAATATTTTTTTTCTCTCTATTTCTCAAAATATTTCTGAACAGTTCAAACTTATTCTTTCTTTTAACACATTTTGTGGAGATCAATGATCTTTAACTGGGTTTACCAGTCTCCTAATTCATCGAGAGGAGTAAAATTGCAGTCATTCTTTTCATTTCATCCAGGAGGTGCAACCTTTACCCCTCCCTCCACTGTCCACTTCACTAGAAAAACTTTCAATATCCCCCTTTCACCCTCAATGGAGTTGTCCCGTGTCCTCGAACTTGATCAATAATTAAATTTAAGGACTCATCTGGTAATGTATGCTTAAAATTACTTGAAATAAATACGATAATGTCATTAAAATTTATTAATTTTAATATAAAATTATTTTTTAAAAATTGAAAATATTGTGCATTCCCGGACAATGTTTTGTTTTATTCTGGTTTTCCCTGCAGATTTCTTTTAGATGGGTAAGATATATAAAACAAATAGATATTAATTTACAAAATAAAGGAGTGATTAATTACTTTTTTAATAATAATATTTAGTGTTTATGAATTTAAAATCTGTTTTTTGTAGTTTAAAATATTTTAAAAGGTGGATCTCTATTTAACGAATTTTTCATATAACGAACATTTTTTGGGATTTAGCGACTTCGTTAAATAGAGGTCCGACTGTAATATTAAAAATTAAATAATATAATTACTATAAAACGCAGTTGTTATTAATAAAATCTAGTTAATAAATTAAATTTGATAAGTCATTAAATTAAATTAGTTCAAAATTTAATCCTTAAAAGCACGATTTCTTAAAAATTTATTTTAAAATGTTTTTTGACTTTCATTTATTAAATGAAACATGAGAAAAATACTTTTAAAAATTCTATTTTGTTTGAAGTTTGGTTTACGTCTAAAAACAGTTTGCTACCCATCAACAACACTGGGCTTTAAAGAGAAAAAAATCTCCTTGATAAAATTCTATAATATTAAACAAGATGAATTTTAAGAACTAATATGAACAAGGAATTTTCTTTAAATTTATAGAATAAAATATGGTATTCTCAATCGCACAAGCAAGGCGAAAAATGATGCAGCCTCAAGTGAAAAACATCCATTTTTTTTTAAATCTTTTCACAGCACTCAGGCTGGCATCTATATATTGTAAATTGATTTAATAAAAATTTCAGTATGTATTCATTGGCAATAACAGGCCTTAAAGCTGCAGTGTTATTCTCAAAATTTTAGAAGACAAAATTGGGTATGCTGCTTAAAGACAATATTGGGCCTTTAAGGGTTAATAAACAATTAAAATATTGATTTAATTAAATGAAAAAAATTACTGCAATAGAACTGGAAACCTATAAAGGTCATTAGCGCGTTGAAGAATTGCCGGTTTGGGAAAATTAAAAAAAAAAAAGCATCAAAATGCAAAAAAAAAAAAAAAATCTAAAAAATGGTTTACAAAACAAGAAATTGGGAAGCTTAATAGATTACTCTGTTCTTCTAATATTTAAATAAAAATAAAAGTAAAGGAATAAAAAATATGCTTTAGGGAAAATTCAAATCAAGAAAGAAAGAAAAACTCAACAGAAATGGCGAATCGTTAAATAAAACCAAAAGATGACAAATAGTTCGAGCAAAAAGTTTTTTATTAAAATAATAAATAAATAAATATTTCTTTCTCAGGCGAGTAAAAATAGATTGATTAAATTTCAATTCTTTTTTAAAATTTTTACTAAAATAATTATTTGCCTCATTTGAAATTATCATATTAAAAAGAAATTTTATTCATTAAATAATTCTAGCAAACAATTTTTAAATAATTATCTCTATATTTGAGTTGCCATAATGCCGTCAAACTCCACGCACCAGAAAACTGATCCCAACCACTAAATGTGCTTCGGTCGGCTACGACATCGAAGCTGCAATAGCTTTTGATAGGGTCAAGTATCCCTAACTTTTTAGGGTTAAGTATCCCTAACTTGGCTTTTTCTAAGTAATCTAAAAATAAAACCATTTAGAATTAAGATACTTCATAACCGTATATCAAATTATAGCTAGAAGTATGCTTAAAACTTAGAAATATTTTAATTCATCATATCTTCAATAGTAAGCTTCCTATCCACTGAGGAATGAAAAAGTGAAAATTTTACTTTGGGATTCCCAAAACGTATTTACCTACACGCCATTGTGATGGCTTTTCACATTGGAATGAAAATCCCCTCGAATAGACTATGTGGCCAAAGGTCAAATAAAAATGTCACACACAAATTAACAATTATCTCACTATCTGAGAAAATCGCGTAGGGTCAAGTATCCCTAGATTCCCCTATATCTATCCTATTAAAATTCGAAGGTAAACAATCGTATGTATGTATGTATGTCCGGCTATCTTCTCACGAACCGCTGAACGGAGAAGCACACGGAAAGTACCAAAAGATGGGGAATAATCCAAGGAATCCTTTTCGGTCATTTAAATTCCGAAATTACAATTAGTTAAAAAGATATTAATTAAAAACGTCAAAATGAATGAATTGACGTGCTGCCATCTATTGGCAGAATGGTGAATTCATTCACGGAGGATTATTTTTTCCCTCCTATTATTAGTTTTCGCATCCGGTGTTGCATTTTTTTTATTTATTTAACGGAAGTTGGTATTTCCTTTTGAGCGATCTTCTGTGTTCTTCTGTGTTTGGATTTATTAACAATTGAAAATAAATCGTTTTCCTGCATTTTTCTTCCTTTTTTTGTCGTACGGTATTTCGCAACATTTACGTTTGTTGGGGGGAAATATTTATTCATTTTTATCCGGTTTTTTTTTTTTTTTTCATTATTATTCGCTTTATTTTTTCTTTTGCAAAACAAATATCATGCCAATCTGTTTTAATTTATAAGCATAAGAATTCTCGCGTTTTCATTCAAACCAAATTACTTTAAGGTAGTAAAAAGGCTAGAGCTGAGGATTCAAAACAGATTTACGTTCGTTGGGGAAGCTTAGTGACAATATTTGTAGGGAAAAAAACAGAGGCGGGCATATGAAAAAATGTGGATTCCGAGAAATGTTGGGTTATTAACTATAAGGTAATTAAAAGGTTGGATTTAAAAATTTTAATTAAACAATATAGGCTTCGAAGGATTTTTTACGTTTTGGGGGAAACGTAACGTTTACGTTAGCGACAATATGTGTAAAAAAATAAACCGGAGGCGGGCATATGAAAATTAGTAATAAAAAGACTAGATTTGAAAGAATATTTACATTTGTTGGGGAAAGTAAGGGACAATATTTGTTGAAAAAAAATGGAGCCGGGCATATGAAAATGTGGATCCCAAGGCCTCACGTGATCTCACTTCTCTCCGCCCGGGAATATCCCATTATTCAAGATTGCCCGTGCAACGCCGGGCCATGCAGCTAGTCTTTTCTAAAGAGCGGTCGGATCAATTTTGATAAAACCTAGCAAGCACGTTTCGTTCAGCTGAAAATAATATGATGAGAAATGAGGCCTAATTCTCCCACTTTTGGGACATTGGTCCATTTTATAAATGTCTTTCATTCATAAAGTGGACCATTTAGCAGAAAATTTTAATGTTCAGGTTTCCTGAAAAGAAGAATGCCAGAAAATGAGGATAACAATACAGATAGGGTTCTGTATAATCAAACGGAAGAAATTTATTGTACTTTTAATTTGTGAATCATTTTATTTGTGCAATATTTAATCAACAAAATAATATCAACAAATTCATTGCTATTTTTATAACATTATTCCGTTTCCTATCTCCCAGAAGATTTTGATAAGAAAAAAACAGGCCAGCCCCGGATTCTCTGCTAATTAATTATATTCTATCTTTACTTTCTCAGGTGTGAAGTGTATAAAAAATCTGTATTGTAGTAAAAAAATTCGACTCGATATTTTGGTGATACTTTAAATTCAAACAGGCCTGAATTCGAAAGGAAAAAAAAAAGTTATTTAGAATTAGGTTGTGCATCTGTCAGTCCGTGTGTATGTGAACACACTCATGCAGAAACGCAATAAACTAAATGAAATTTGGAACAAAAATTGAGGATCTACATCAAACTCCATCCGGAAAACGTTAACGAGAAAACGAGAAGTATTTTTCCTCAGCACATGCTCGATTTCTTACTATAAGGGTAGGTTGCCGAATGGACCACCTAAAAAATGTATGAACCCAAGAAGGACTTTTATGCACTGCGTCATTTCTTCCTTTTCCTTTGTTTCCTCACATACGATAGAAAACTAAGTAGCCTTAGGTTTTTTCGTTGTTGTTGTTGTTCTTTTTGAACTAGCATTACGTTTTTTGTTGTTCTTTTTGAACCAACATTTAGTGTCTTTAATGTCCTTTTTTTTACTTTCTCGTATACGAAGTACGCAAAGAGAAAGTATTGTAATCGTTAAAAAATTTGAACTCGAGATTTTGACGAATCTCCACGTTTTAGACCTCCCTGAGTCCGAAAAATACAATTTTAGAATTATGCCTGTCTGTGTGTGAGTGAGCACGATAACTCGAAAATTATTAGAGATACGGGGATGAAATTTGGTATGTGATCTTTACACATAATTTGTAGGTTTCTATCAAATTTTGGACAAAATCCGTCAACGGCAAGTCTGTCCGTCCGCGTTCATGTGAACACTATAACTCACAAACTTGAATAGCTAGATGGATAAAATTTGGTACACAGTTTTATCATCATGAATGTAGGTCCGTTACAAATTTTGGACCAAATCCGTCGAAGGGTTGATTGTCTGTCGGTCTGTATTATCGCACAAAAATAATCGCAATAACTTCTAAACAAAATTAGTTATATAAATGAAATTAGGTATGTGGCCTTCTTACCTTGATTAAAGATTTGTGTCCAATTTTTGTGTCAATCGGTTAAAAAAAGGCGTTCAAATTGCATAATTAATTTTTCTAATCCGATTCTCCATACGCATGTGTACTGGTAGCAATCTCTGTGCACGCGGAAGGATTGTCCTTGAGTCGGTAAGAGTGGAACCTAGCAGTGTGTGATAGATGCGTTTTAATCGGTACGCATCTCTTTGAATTTGATTCTTTACCTAAATATTTTAGAATCACTATAATCTACAATGAAAAACCTTTTGATAGTCATTGGTTTCTGGGTTACAGTAGGTTCGAATTTTTTTATCCACGCGGAGGGAGGGGAAACAGCACCTTCTCTTCAGCACCTCTTTAACTCAGACCACTCCCGCTGGTTTTGTTTTTGCTTTGTCTTGTTCCACTTCCAGTTTATAAGGTCTAGTAGTGATTTTGCCTGCTTTCTGGACTATCCCTCTGTATAGGTAATGCAGTCCAATTGATTTAAACTGTCCAGTTTCGGCAACTGCTAGTGGTACAATTGGAGTAACTTTTGGACAACGACAAAAATATCTCCAAACCTTATCTTTAATAAAATTATTATAGTAAATTGTAGCCAAACAAATTTCCTCTCTGAGAACGTATAATGACATATTTTCTTGCTTACTTTTAAACAGCAAAAGACTCTTAGTCTTTTTAAAAATATGTAACTGATGATATCTAAATGTAAATACTTGTACTCTAATTGCAAACAAGTAGCGCTTGCTCTAAAAAAAATGATTCCACAAATCATATTACATAGTTACACTCATCAAATTACATAGTTCAAAGAAGTTGCGTATTTTACCGTCCAAATACTTAATAGAATTGAAGTTAAGATATCGGTACAAATTCGGCTCTCTTACTATGCATATATGCCATAAAACTAAACATTCAAAAGGAACATAAAATTTAAAAAGATTTTTCTTAACATAAGAATTTTGAACATAATGTATTTTAGGCATGCGCATTGAAAGGAAACATCTCATTCGTTTTAAATTATTAGATTTATTTTTAGCATGTTTCCACTCTGTGCAATGAAAATATTTAACAGTTTATTTGCATGGACGTTATCATAGTTGAAATTAAAAACAAAATTTCTATTGCTTTTCTTCCTTTGTGATTTATTTAAAAAGTCTGCTTAGGAAACCACTGTCAGCCACAGAAGATTTGAGTTCTCAAACAGGAAAAAATATAAAGATTTGCATTTTTGAAGGAATTCTTTGAGTGAAATATTTGAAAACGATTTCTGTTTTATAGAGAAAGTTTTTCCATCTAAAACAGAAAATATATTTCTCTTTTCACATAAAAAAAAGCACTTAAAGAAACATAGAAGCATTTTAAAGAATTCTACCCAAGAAATATTTAAAGATTAAAATTTTTCTATTTACATTTTAATGTTTCTCATTAGAGAAAATTTAAGAAATTGCATTCAGTAATATTTTGTTTTTATATTTGAATTCTAAGCAATCTCCTTTTTTCCATACAATAATTACCTACTATGTTTTAAATCCGTTTTTTCATAACATTTTCTCCGACGAAAATAAGTGAAAATATTTTGCTTTAAAAATATCCTGTTTGTAAAAGTTACTACTTGTGATAAAGATAGTTTTGGTAATTCTGCCAAAAGTAATAAAATGACGGAGAATTATTAAAAATGTTATGTAATTAGTTCATTTTTAAGGGGAAAAAAGTTGAGGTAAAGAGTAACATCTTTTTAATCTTGCCACATATTTATTTAACATTTCGTTTCATAATGATCTCCGATTTTTAAATGTTTAAACTGCGCGTTTTATTCTAGCAAATAAAAAGATTTTAATTATTTGTATTTTTTCAGAAAACTGCGGTGTTAAATTTTATTGAATTCCTCCGCTAATTATTAAAAAGGAAAAAATCTCGTTAAAAATTATAAAAATCATGAAATTTTCTAAGTGTCTACTTTATTTTATAAAATTTTATGAATATATTTTAATTACATTCAAGATTCTTGATGTAAATATGGAGACAAATTTTATTAACTAATTCTTTATAATTACGATAATCTCTTAAAGTACATTTTTGTTTGAGTTGTTTGTTTAAATTGGAAGAATCGCAAGAGTTCATTGAGGATATAAAAAATTTATTTTAAAACTTTTATTTTACAGAATTGCAAGTAAATCAAGATTTGACTGTGTTTTTTCACAAAATATCTAGAAAATTGAAGATTGGTAATTTAAGAAATTAAGAGTAACACGACTGAAAGATGCCAGTCATGAGGTTTTAAAACAATGTTATTTTTGAAAAGGGAGCATTCCGTTTAATATTGCTTACTTATTTTTAATCATTTAATGCACTATTAAAAAATATATATTTCAACTTTGGGCGTACTGTTAGCTGATCACAAGAGATAGAGTTTTTCTAGAAGCGTTTTATTTTAGGATAACGAGTATGATGCAGCTTGCTAGACGCATTCGATTGCTGTTTAAAAAATGTTCTTTTACCATTTTAAACTGAATACAAACCCGGCGAAATTCGCGGACATTATAAAAAATAGTTTTCTATTTTCTTTCCTCTTTATTATTAATATTAACACCATAAAA
>BGPR01035105.1:0-16142 GCA_013235015.1 Araneus ventricosus
AAAAATCTTTTAAATCAGGGCAATGAATTGAACGGAAATGGAACTTGCGTCATGAAAAGATAATTTTTTTAACTTTAAATATGTGTAAAAATAGTTTCTGTGACATAATACATATTTTCGAAAAATATCACGGAAAATGTCATATCTGGCTTAACTTCAATTAACTGAAATTTTAATAAGATTACGGCTTTTAAATGTTGATGATTATCTCTCTTGTCTTATATAAAATATATTTATAAAGATAAGCAAAAGTTTCAGAAATAAAGGTATATAAGTTCAAAGACTAACCGTTGCCTAGTAACGGAGTAGCTATAAATTTACGTTATTTCAAAATCGTCTGCAGGTAATTAAGAATTTAATAAATTTTGAAAAATTAATAAAACGGTTTCGGTTAACTTCTAATTAACTGCCTGTTTAATTAACATCTGCACTTTGAAAAGTTGACAGTAATATTCCCCGTGTCTTAATTAATAAGTGTGCAAAGTTTGGTTGAAATCAGTGCCGGAGGAGATGTGGAACATACATACAAACTTACATACATACTCACAATGACTTTTATTTATATTAAGATTTAAAACAAATTTCTTTTTCTAATTTGTTGACAAAGGAAAATAAGTTTTGTTCTGATTTAATAAAAAAATTCAGATTGTGTAACACAGAAGAATAACACTACAACTCAAAACATGCACTGAGTCTGTGTGTCTTGACCTACATTTTGTATTAATTGTCTTGCAAATAAAAAGATGAAATATCATAAAAACTTCATTGTACAATGTTTGCCGAAGAATAATAAAATATTATGCAAACATTGTAATTGATAAAATATATTAAATACAAATCATAATAAAAAAATCCCTTTTCGGCGAGCTTGAAGGCAAAGGTAGATTTCTTTACGTTAATGTTACAAAAGTAATGAAATATTACATATTGATCAATACAGACATAGCCAATGACTGCAGGTTAAGTTTGTCGATTTGGGTTTAACCTGATATAGATATATGAAGACAGAGGTGCCAATCTGTCATCTAACTGCGATTCCACGTATAAACTTCCAAATAGGAGAAAATCTAACAAATCTCATCAATCGCAATTTGTATATTCTGGCTATTCCACTACGCCATCGAGGTCATTCGTATAAAACTTGACTTGCAGGCAGTGGCGTACTTACATAAAATGGCGCCCCGGGCAAAATCCAAAAATGCCCCCCCCCCCCCCTCTTTCTTTTGAAATGTGATCCTCGTTTTCTTTTCGGAAACTTTATACTGGGGAGTGAAAAGATTAAAAGTGCAAATAAACTTTTAAAATATTATATAAAATATTTTTGAGTTTATAGGACATTTATTTACACATAAAAATTTTTTTACAAAATTTCGTTTCATTTTCTCAGAAAATTTGGTACATTCTAACTTTAATCCTTTAAATATGGCTCAAGTAAGAAATTCAAAGTTGTTTGTAAGAAACTTTAGATATATTATAAATATATAAATAAAAATACTTGACTCGTACTTGAAAAATAATATAAAATGTGTAGAAATCTTTTAATCCATTGAACACACACACCAGTACGAATAATAATAATAAAAAGTATTTTTATTACTTCTTTGGCCATAGACAGTATTACACATATAAACACATTACGGCAGAAACTGCATTTGCTTTCTTTAGGTAATTGTTCTCGTTAATTATATAGAGCGCTTTTATTTATCTTGATTTTAACGTCAATACGAACTGATAATTTTTACTTGCAATTGCAAACTTTATGAGGTCTTTTCTCTCTCTCTTTCATTTTTTTTTCAGAAAAACTGCATCTGGGTTTACGAAATAAAATTTAAAATAAACACTATCGCATTTTCAGCATACAAATTATGCAAATATTCAGTACTAAAAACAATATAAAGATAGCTATGCGATAGAGTGAACTTACGTCTTTCAAAGTTTATGGACTGTTCTTACACTACGCCAAAAAAATGGAGGTATTTTTTGCATTCTTCACTCACACTCTTTGCTGACTGAAAATAGGAAAGATACATTTTTGCTAAACATTTATCACCAACTTCCGATAAACCGATATCCAGTCAGTATGAATCAGGCTTACGTTTAGAAACCATAAGAAACCCTGCGGTGATATTCGATTCCTAACTATCTTCCCTTATCTCTCGCCCCCACGGAGACACAAATTTGTGTCTCGGTAAGATGTGAGCTCTAAACGAGCTTTTATGATGTTGTTTGCGATGAGAGTTTTGGTCAGCAAATCTCTGAAACATAATATTTGTTACTTTATCGTAGCTTGAGGCTTCTGGGTTGTATACATGATTGCATCCTTCAGATTTTCCAACACTCTGTTATAACCATTTCAATTTTTAGGATTCTTGGGAATAAGAGCTTTAAAAAAAACCTACTTTTCTTTTAAATGCAACCAACTGATTCCTTGATTTTGCGCCACCTTGTGATTGCGCCCGGGGCAGCTGCCGTACCTGCCCCACCCTAGCTACGCCACTGCTCGCAGGCTGCCACGCAAACTCTGACTTTTGGTTCATTACGGAATGCCTCATCTTTTGATGTGTTGCGACCCTTAAAGGACAAAAACTAGACTCCCTTTTAACGTGCAGCTCAGAATCAGAAGCCCTTTGACTTCCCGCCCCACAGGCTTTTTATTTTGGAGCACCCCTGCTGTAACACCCCCGAACCATCCCTTCACGCAAAGCAGTTTTTATTAAGGGCTTAGGTTAGTTGAAGAGTCAAACGAATTGAACGAATGAAACTAATTTAATAACATTTGTACGGTTTATATTTTATTCCATTTTTGTGATACTATTAACTCCACGTCCTGACAAATTGTTAAACAGCATTGAAAGAATTTCGTAGTAACTTAGGAGGAAAGCTAACAATTACGCATCGTGATGATCAACTGTTCACAACAGGGTTGTCTTATCCCAGCCCAATAATCAATGGATCAATGGCCTAGGCACGCCATTGGATCAATCATATCAATAATCTTTGATCCATTGATATTTTGATTATTTGGATCCAAATAATATTATTATTATATTATTATTAATTGATGTATTATATAATAATATTATATAATAATAATAAATATAATAATAATAATATATAACATAATAATAATATAATAATATTATTATTATATTGATTATTTGGATCCAAATAATAATTTGGAATACAATCAATAATCTTTGGATCAATGGCCCAGGCGCGCCATTGATCCAAAGGCGTCTACAAATTAACTATATTGATATTATTTTAATTTTTAAACAAAAAAAAAATATTGAATTATAATTTTAATAATGAAAACGCTGCGATTTGCGAAATTGCAAGATGTCAATCAGAGAACAGGTGACTTTTTTTTATTTTTATTTGTTCCTCAATTATTTCATTGGGTTTGTACTTTCTTTGGGCCGTAGGCGTTGCCATTCCTCGTTACGATTCTGATGGACTGCCAACTATTAGGGAATATAGAATGCCAGGGGACTCATATTTGTTAAGACGGCCCTGATTCGCATGGAAGACGGCTTCAATGCAGTCCTTGGTCTCGTTCATGGAGCTGAGTATTATAAAATTAGATTCAAATGAAGACAGATACAGTTGGACCTCTATTTAACGAACCTCTGTTTTGCGAATTTCTCTATTTTGCGATCTTTTTCTTGGAACCAAGAACATTTTGCGAATTTCTTCGTAAAATAACCTCCAAATAGCGAAGTGCATTCTCTACTTAATGAACATTTCTTGTGATCCAATATTTTTTTTTCTCCTTATTTCTCAAAACATTTCTGAACATTTCAAACTTATCCTTTCTTTTAACACATTTTGATGGTGATCAATGACTTTGAAGCTGGAAAATGTCAAAGCGAGAGTGCTTGAGCATCAAAGAAAAATAATTAATTCTTCATGAGCTGGATAAAGGCGTGAAGAAAAAGGATATTGCTTTAAAATTTGGTATTCCTTCAAACAGCTTATCAACCATAATAAAAATATCGTGATAGGATACAAAATTATGATTCTTGTTCAGAACGTTTAAAAGCATGTGTCTATGAAGATGTGGATGAGGCAGTTTTGAAGTGGACAGTGTGAAAAATAAAAACAATACAGAAATGAATTGTGATGAAGACGAAGATGATGAAGATGGAAATGATCATGATGCAGATATCAACAAACCTTCGTAAGATGAAATGCTAAAATTCATTAATTTTAATATAAAATTATTTTTTTAAATGAAAATACAGTGTATTCCCGGACAATGTTTTGTTTTATTCTTGTTTTCCTTGCAGATTTCTTTTTGATGGGTAAAATATATAAAACAAATAGATATTAATTTACAAAATAAAGGTGTGATTAGTTACTTTTTTAATAATATTTAGTGTTTATGAAGTTAAAATCTGTTTTGTGTAGTTTAAAGTATTTTAAAAGGTGAATCTCTATTTAACGAATTTTCCATATAACGAATTTTTTTCAGGGATGTAGCGACTTCGTTAAATGGAGGGCCGACTGCATAATCTCATGTCTGAAGCTGCGTCAAACATACTGCGATATTTGTTATTAATATATACGCAAAAGACGGGTGTTCGTGAAAGGTATTAAATATTTTATTGCTTTCACACCGAGTTCTTGGTACTCTTTTTCACTATTACCCTGGGGGAAACAAAATTTTATAATTTTTTCCTTATGTTTTGTGTTTGTTGACATTGTCAACATTATTTTAGCGTACCCCCAGGGATACGTGTACCACAGGTTGGGAACCTCTGCTCTAGATGATCTTCGAGCGGGGCTCATTCTACCAAGTTAATTATTTTCCACATACAATAATTTTTAAATTACTCTATTGCACTTCTTTTTCTTTCTTATCAAAATCAATATTTATGAATTCAGTTGATTCGATGTGCACTAAAGTTTCAAAGTTTTCCCATTGGAAATAGGGCTAATTTCCATTATTCTTTATTTCCAAATAAGAATTTTAGAAGAGATGAATGGATCTAACTCAAAACACATTTTCTCTGGCCATTCAATAAATTAACAAACTTCCCTCAAATTCAGTTCCTAAAGCTTTGGGAATATTCTTTTTTGCAATGGACGAGTCTTGTGTTTTGTTTACTTACATTAAAAATCTTGACTTTATTTGCATTACTGACTGAAGATTTTGGAGATTCCATTGGCTCAGCATTACATCGGAATTACGTAGGTAAGGCATTTTAATATAAATCAACAAAACAGAAAACTCGTCCATAGAATAACATCCTAATCCTTTGAGACCAACTCTTGTTCCTGAAAAATGAAGATAGATCCGAAAATGCATCCATTTCATACATACAGAACCTGAGAGTGGAAAAATCACTTCCCCCTGTTTCCTCCCCATTTAAATTCGAAGAGCGAGAGCAGGGCGCCAATATCTGCAGCATTGTCAGTTCTTGAAAGGGCGGGAAACATTCCCGCGTAATATGTTTGGGGGAAGGAGGGGGAGGAACAGGAGAAGAAGAACGCGCGCTCTCATTAAATTTATTCTACAAATGTTCTACAAACTATCGATTGATGCCTACTCACCTTCCGACCCGGTTTCCAAGATGGCCGCCTCCATCTTCGTCCAAGTGTTTATTTAAAACTGGCGTCTCATTGCCCAAAACAAAGGGAATCGATCGTCTGCTGCACTAATATTCCGTTCGAAATTCTGCCCACCCCACCCCCTTTCCACCCCCCTTCGATTTGAAATAAATAGGCGTCCCATTCAAAAGCGAAAGCCGCTTTTATTTCACACATCGGTTCCGGGGGGAGAAAGAGGCGCGAAATTTGGCGTCTTCGGCGAAATTTTGCAGAGGCGATGTCGGTCGCCAAGTGGGCGCCAATTTTCTCGTTTGGAACAATCGAAGAGCAAGCGGAGCGCGAAGATTCCGAATTTTCGAGATGCGGAGGAACAGCTGAAGATGCTCAGAGGATGAGAAGGCATCCTTCAGGATTTCTCGAGTGAGTATTCTTCTTAATGAGTATTTATTAGGGAGACAAAAATTCCTGAGAAATGCTTGTTTATGCCGAAAACTGGTGCATAGTAATTTAACCCCACAAAGGCGATGGGTTTATTGCACTTCTTTCTAATGGCATTTTGACCATAATTTTTAGCCGACATTAATGAAAATTCTGAAGTTCTGTTGGAAAAACAAATTACCAAATAGAAATTTCCTTCTCATATTTTTTTTGTCACAAAACGAATCATATTACAAAATTGACACAGTCAGAAATTTATACATGTACATTTTTATTTGATCCCTTGACCTACGATTTTATTTAACCTCCTAATTATATGACACATCCCATTTGTGAAATTTTTTCTCATCTCAACTCATAATTAATATATTAATTAAGTTGAATTATGAAACCTAAATTCCTGTCATTAATTGTTTATGTAATAGTTATTCAAAGAGTGCATATATTTTTGGGAAATCTTGCTTATACAGCTAAAATGTTTCGAACATAAATATCAAAAGGATTCCGAAAGGGGTGGGTAGAGGTATTTAAAAAAATGCATAACAAGACATACAAAATAACTTTTTCAACAATAATATAATAATATCTTTAACAATTTGTCAAAATTGTTATTTCTTTTATTATTTCTTTGAGCGGAGGGGACTACCAATCTTGCTTTTACTTGTTTTATTAAATAACTTGTTGTGACAATTTCAAATTTACGAATTTTAAAATCCCTCAGCAGCGCATTGTACTCAAAAAGTAATGCAAGTATTGTTTAGCAACGGATTCGGAAACCCTCCGCGCTTTTGCGCATGCGCCGGGTGGAGTTATTTTCTTTAAAACAGGGGGAAAGTGAAGAATGAAAAGGTGATGTTTACATTTTACTGAGCGTAATCTAACAAAAAAAACTCCTGAAATGCGCTCATATGACTCATTGCCTGACACCCCTTCCCGGTATAAAATCGTCCAAAAGTGGTAGTCTCGGAATCCGTTGCTGAACAGTACGCCGTTTAAAGTTAGATCAGATCGCTGTGTTAGATACTAGGGAGTTTATTTATTTTAAGCAGACGTACTAATTCTGCCTTAAGCATACGTTTCGCTGTGGCTTTCTGGATTAAAGATCACAGATTCGAGACCTGATTCCACCGAATACCCGCCGTGTTGCCAGCTGCACGCTGGAAACAATCTTCCATTTGCTGTTGTGATGTGGAAGTTCGGACAAGGGGTGTCGGCTCAGGTATCGTTCCTTTCTTTTGACCGCACTTCAGAATTACAAAGTCCGTCTCAAAATATCCCTCTCGGAGCTTCAAATATTAAGTTATTCTGATTAAAACCGAAATAAATGTATTAAAAAAATTTTTTAACTTTCATTAGCGTAATAAAAAGTATAATTTTTTTTTATTTTAAGGATTTTTTACTGTTTAAGCTTTAATTTATAATTCACTATCGCGAAATCTTGTAATCAACTTTTTTCATATTTACTACCAGACCAGGTGGCGCCACTCATATGGAATCAAACTTTAATTAAATTAATCTATTAGTTGATAATCATGTTCTGAAAATATCAAAGTGTATCGTCATCGGAACATAGAACTGCACACAATTTCAGAACTCTAGTACATCAAGAAGTGGGTGCAAAATCGATTAGAAAATTCAATCTTTAAAAACATGAAACAAGTGTGTAAAAAAATAAAAGTGTGTAAAAACATTGTATTTGGTGTGAAAGTTTGACTCAACTGTCCTTTCGTGCGATGTTCGGCTCCGCTTTCTTTTTCATCCGATGACGGTTCAAAAATTCATCTTTGGGAGTTTCGTCTTTAAATTTTTTCAATTTCTTGCAAATTCAGCTATTAAATATAAAACTCACACTGTGCATATATTTGCGCATGTTCGTTCCGATATCACTTCCAAACGGCTCAAGCAATTTTCATGAAAATTGCTATACATGTTCCTCACTGGCCAACTAAAAATAATGTCGAGGTAAATCAACCCCAACCGAATCCCCCAGGATTGTAAGGGGAGGTAATCATTTAAATTTCTGCAGCTAATGGTCCGACTGATTTGAAATTTGATTCACATGTTCAAACTCGATCCACCAAAAATATTGAGGTGTTATATTTTATCTAACCACCCTTCAGCATGAAATAACTACTCACTTCTGGGCTATAGGAGGGTGACTCTTTTAAATACATGCAACAAATAGACCAACTAACATGAAATTCGATTCGCATGTTTCAGACGTTAAACTAAAAATATAGTCAGTTTAGGGTAAACTAGGGATACTTGACCCTACTTTCACTTTTTCTTATATTTCTCTAATAATTGAAAATCGTAAAAAGATTTGCTTTTAAGAATGAGAAATGTACTTATGCCAAACTGATATCTAATTTAATCATAAAATATATATATTTCATGAAATCGCCTAGGGTCAAGTATCCCTAACCTTAGGGATACTTGACCCTAAGCTAGGGATACTTGACCAACATGCAAAGAGTACTTAAATTTCTTTTGATTATTTGTATGTACGCGAAATTCAAATAGTAGGTTAAAACCACTAAATTGGAAATAAAGTTCTTTATTATCAAATAATATTAATGAAACTACAGTCGGACCTCTATTTTGCGAATATCTCTATTTTGCGAACTTTTCCTTGGAACCAAGATCATTTTGCGAATTTCTTCATAAAATAACCTCCAAATAGAAAAGTGCATTCTCTATTTAACGAACTTTTTCTTGTGATCCAATATTTTTTTTCTCTCTATTTCTCAAAATATTTCTGAACAGTTCAAACTTATTCTTTCTTTTAACACATTTTGTGGAGATCAATGATCTTTAACTGGGTTTACCAGTCTCCTAATTCATCGAGAGGAGTAAAATTGCAGTCATTCTTTTCATTTCATCCAGGAGGTGCAACCTTTACCCCTCCCTCCACTGTCCACTTCACTAGAAAAACTTTCAATATCCCCCTTTCACCCTCAATGGAGTTGTCCCGTGTCCTCGAACTTGATCAATAATTAAATTTAAGGACTCATCTGGTAATGTATGCTTAAAATTACTTGAAATAAATACGATAATGTCATTAAAATTTATTAATTTTAATATAAAATTATTTTTTAAAAATTGAAAATATTGTGCATTCCCGGACAATGTTTTGTTTTATTCTGGTTTTCCCTGCAGATTTCTTTTAGATGGGTAAGATATATAAAACAAATAGATATTAATTTACAAAATAAAGGAGTGATTAATTACTTTTTTAATAATAATATTTAGTGTTTATGAATTTAAAATCTGTTTTTTGTAGTTTAAAATATTTTAAAAGGTGGATCTCTATTTAACGAATTTTTCATATAACGAACATTTTTTGGGATTTAGCGACTTCGTTAAATAGAGGTCCGACTGTAATATTAAAAATTAAATAATATAATTACTATAAAACGCAGTTGTTATTAATAAAATCTAGTTAATAAATTAAATTTGATAAGTCATTAAATTAAATTAGTTCAAAATTTAATCCTTAAAAGCACGATTTCTTAAAAATTTATTTTAAAATGTTTTTTGACTTTCATTTATTAAATGAAACATGAGAAAAATACTTTTAAAAATTCTATTTTGTTTGAAGTTTGGTTTACGTCTAAAAACAGTTTGCTACCCATCAACAACACTGGGCTTTAAAGAGAAAAAAATCTCCTTGATAAAATTCTATAATATTAAACAAGATGAATTTTAAGAACTAATATGAACAAGGAATTTTCTTTAAATTTATAGAATAAAATATGGTATTCTCAATCGCACAAGCAAGGCGAAAAATGATGCAGCCTCAAGTGAAAAACATCCATTTTTTTTTAAATCTTTTCACAGCACTCAGGCTGGCATCTATATATTGTAAATTGATTTAATAAAAATTTCAGTATGTATTCATTGGCAATAACAGGCCTTAAAGCTGCAGTGTTATTCTCAAAATTTTAGAAGACAAAATTGGGTATGCTGCTTAAAGACAATATTGGGCCTTTAAGGGTTAATAAACAATTAAAATATTGATTTAATTAAATGAAAAAAATTACTGCAATAGAACTGGAAACCTATAAAGGTCATTAGCGCGTTGAAGAATTGCCGGTTTGGGAAAATTAAAAAAAAAAAAGCATCAAAAAGCAAAAAAAAAAAAAAAATCTAAAAAATGGTTTACAAAACAAGAAATTGGGAAGCTTAATAGATTACTCTGTTCTTCTAATATTTAAATAAAAATAAAAGTAAAGGAATAAAAAATATGCTTTAGGGAAAATTCAAATCAAGAAAGAAAGAAAAACTCAACAGAAATGGCGAATCGTTAAATAAAACCAAAAGATGACAAATAGTTCGAGCAAAAAGTTTTTTATTAAAATAATAAATAAATAAATATTTCTTTCTCAGGCGAGTAAAAATAGATTGATTAAATTTCAATTCTTTTTTAAAATTTTTACTAAAATAATTATTTGCCTCATTTGAAATTATCATATTAAAAAGAAATTTTATTCATTAAATAATTCTAGCAAACAATTTTTAAATAATTATCTCTATATTTGAGTTGCCATAATGCCGTCAAACTCCACGCACCAGAAAACTGATCCCAACCACTAAATGTGCTTCGGTCGGCTACGACATCGAAGCTGCAATAGCTTTTGATAGGGTCAAGTATCCCTAACTTTTTAGGGTTAAGTATCCCTAACTTGGCTTTTTCTAAGTAATCTAAAAATAAAACCATTTAGAATTAAGATACTTCATAACCGTATATCAAATTATAGCTAGAAGTATGCTTAAAACTTAGAAATATTTTAATTCATCATATCTTCAATAGTAAGCTTCCTATCCACTGAGGAATGAAAAAGTGAAAATTTTACTTTGGGATTCCCAAAACGTATTTACCTACACGCCATTGTGATGGCTTTTCACATTGGAATGAAAATCCCCTCGAATAGACTATGTGGCCAAAGGTCAAATAAAAATGTCACACACAAATTAACAATTATCTCACTATCTGAGAAAATCGCGTAGGGTCAAGTATCCCTAGATTCCCCTATATCTATCCTATTAAAATTCGAAGGTAAACAATCGTATGTATGTATGTATGTCCGGCTATCTTCTCACGAACCGCTGAACGGAGAAGCACACGGAAAGTACCAAAAGATGGGGAATAATCCAAGGAATCCTTTTCGGTCATTTAAATTCCGAAATTACAATTAGTTAAAAAGATATTAATTAAAAACGTCAAAATGAATGAATTGACGTGCTGCCATCTATTGGCAGAATGGTGAATTCATTCACGGAGGATTATTTTTTCCCTCCTATTATTAGTTTTCGCATCCGGTGTTGCATTTTTTTTATTTATTTAACGGAAGTTGGTATTTCCTTTTGAGCGATCTTCTGTGTTCTTCTGTGTTTGGATTTATTAACAATTGAAAATAAATCGTTTTCCTGCATTTTTCTTCCTTTTTTTGTCGTACGGTATTTCGCAACATTTACGTTTGTTGGGGGGAAATATTTATTCATTTTTATCCGGTTTTTTTTTTTTTTTTCATTATTATTCGCTTTATTTTTTCTTTTGCAAAACAAATATCATGCCAATCTGTTTTAATTTATAAGCATAAGAATTCTCGCGTTTTCATTCAAACCAAATTACTTTAAGGTAGTAAAAAGGCTAGAGCTGAGGATTCAAAACAGATTTACGTTCGTTGGGGAAGCTTAGTGACAATATTTGTAGGGAAAAAAACAGAGGCGGGCATATGAAAAAATGTGGATTCCGAGAAATGTTGGGTTATTAACTATAAGGTAATTAAAAGGTTGGATTTAAAAATTTTAATTAAACAATATAGGCTTCGAAGGATTTTTTACGTTTTGGGGGAAACGTAACGTTTACGTTAGCGACAATATGTGTAAAAAAATAAACCGGAGGCGGGCATATGAAAATTAGTAATAAAAAGACTAGATTTGAAAGAATATTTACATTTGTTGGGGAAAGTAAGGGACAATATTTGTTGAAAAAAAATGGAGCCGGGCATATGAAAATGTGGATCCCAAGGCCTCACGTGATCTCACTTCTCTCCGCCCGGGAATATCCCATTATTCAAGATTGCCCGTGCAACGCCGGGCCATGCAGCTAGTCTTTTCTAAAGAGCGGTCGGATCAATTTTGATAAAACCTAGCAAGCACGTTTCGTTCAGCTGAAAATAATATGATGAGAAATGAGGCCTAATTCTCCCACTTTTGGGACATTGGTCCATTTTATAAATGTCTTTCATTCATAAAGTGGACCATTTAGCAGAAAATTTTAATGTTCAGGTTTCCTGAAAAGAAGAATGCCAGAAAATGAGGATAACAATACAGATAGGGTTCTGTATAATCAAACGGAAGAAATTTATTGTACTTTTAATTTGTGAATCATTTTATTTGTGCAATATTTAATCAACAAAATAATATCAACAAATTCATTGCTATTTTTATAACATTATTCCGTTTCCTATCTCCCAGAAGATTTTGATAAGAAAAAAACAGGCCAGCCCCGGATTCTCTGCTAATTAATTATATTCTATCTTTACTTTCTCAGGTGTGAAGTGTATAAAAAATCTGTATTGTAGTAAAAAAATTCGACTCGATATTTTGGTGATACTTTAAATTCAAACAGGCCTGAATTCGAAAGGAAAAAAAAAAGTTATTTAGAATTAGGTTGTGCATCTGTCAGTCCGTGTGTATGTGAACACACTCATGCAGAAACGCAATAAACTAAATGAAATTTGGAACAAAAATTGAGGATCTACATCAAACTCCATCCGGAAAACGTTAACGAGAAAACGAGAAGTATTTTTCCTCAGCACATGCTCGATTTCTTACTATAAGGGTAGGTTGCCGAATGGACCACCTAAAAAATGTATGAACCCAAGAAGGACTTTTATGCACTGCGTCATTTCTTCCTTTTCCTTTGTTTCCTCACATACGATAGAAAACTAAGTAGCCTTAGGTTTTTTCGTTGTTGTTGTTGTTCTTTTTGAACTAGCATTACGTTTTTTGTTGTTCTTTTTGAACCAACATTTAGTGTCTTTAATGTCCTTTTTTTTACTTTCTCGTATACGAAGTACGCAAAGAGAAAGTATTGTAATCGTTAAAAAATTTGAACTCGAGATTTTGACGAATCTCCACGTTTTAGACCTCCCTGAGTCCGAAAAATACAATTTTAGAATTATGCCTGTCTGTGTGTGAGTGAGCACGATAACTCGAAAATTATTAGAGATACGGGGATGAAATTTGGTATGTGATCTTTACACATAATTTGTAGGTTTCTATCAAATTTTGGACAAAATCCGTCAACGGCAAGTCTGTCCGTCCGCGTTCATGTGAACACTATAACTCACAAACTTGAATAGCTAGATGGATAAAATTTGGTACACAGTTTTATCATCATGAATGTAGGTCCGTTACAAATTTTGGACCAAATCCGTCGAAGGGTTGATTGTCTGTCGGTCTGTATTATCGCACAAAAATAATCGCAATAACTTCTAAACAAAATTAGTTATATAAATGAAATTAGGTATGTGGCCTTCTTACCTTGATTAAAGATTTGTGTCCAATTTTTGTGTCAATCGGTTAAAAAAAGGCGTTCAAATTGCATAATTAATTTTTCTAATCCGATTCTCCATACGCATGTGTACTGGTAGCAATCTCTGTGCACGCGGAAGGATTGTCCTTGAGTCGGTAAGAGTGGAACCTAGCAGTGTGTGATAGATGCGTTTTAATCGGTACGCATCTCTTTGAATTTGATTCTTTACCTAAATATTTTAGAATCACTATAATCTACAATGAAAAACCTTTTGATAGTCATTGGTTTCTGGGTTACAGTAGGTTCGAATTTTTTTATCCACGCGGAGGGAGGGGAAACAGCACCTTCTCTTCAGCACCTCTTTAACTCAGACCACTCCCGCTGGTTTTGTTTTTGCTTTGTCTTGTTCCACTTCCAGTTTATAAGGTCTAGTAGTGATTTTGCCTGCTTTCTGGACTATCCCTCTGTATAGGTAATGCAGTCCAATTGATTTAAACTGTCCAGTTTCGGCAACTGCTAGTGGTACAATTGGAGTAACTTTTGGACAACGACAAAAATATCTCCAAACCTTATCTTTAATAAAATTATTATAGTAAATTGTAGCCAAACAAATTTCCTCTCTGAGAACGTATAATGACATATTTTCTTGCTTACTTTTAAACAGCAAAAGACTCTTAGTCTTTTTAAAAATATGTAACTGATGATATCTAAATGTAAATACTTGTACTCTAATTGCAAACAAGTAGCGCTTGCTCTAAAAAAAATGATTCCACAAATCATATTACATAGTTACACTCATCAAATTACATAGTTCAAAGAAGTTGCGTATTTTACCGTCCAAATACTTAATAGAATTGAAGTTAAGATATCGGTACAAATTCGGCTCTCTTACTATGCATATATGCCATAAAACTAAACATTCAAAAGGAACATAAAATTTAAAAAGATTTTTCTTAACATAAGAATTTTGAACATAATGTATTTTAGGCATGCGCATTGAAAGGAAACATCTCATTCGTTTTAAATTATTAGATTTATTTTTAGCATGTTTCCACTCTGTGCAATGAAAATATTTAACAGTTTATTTGCATGGACGTTATCATAGTTGAAATTAAAAACAAAATTTCTATTGCTTTTCTTCCTTTGTGATTTATTTAAAAAGTCTGCTTAGGAAACCACTGTCAGCCACAGAAGATTTGAGTTCTCAAACAGGAAAAAATATAAAGATTTGCATTTTTGAAGGAATTCTTTGAGTGAAATATTTGAAAACGATTTCTGTTTTATAGAGAAAGTTTTTCCATCTAAAACAGAAAATATATTTCTCTTTTCACATAAAAAAAAGCACTTAAAGAAACATAGAAGCATTTTAAAGAATTCTACCCAAGAAATATTTAAAGATTAAAATTTTTCTATTTACATTTTAATGTTTCTCATTAGAGAAAATTTAAGAAATTGCATTCAGTAATATTTTGTTTTTATATTTGAATTCTAAGCAATCTCCTTTTTTCCATACAATAATTACCTACTATGTTTTAAATCCGTTTTTTCATAACATTTTCTCCGACGAAAATAAGTGAAAATATTTTGCTTTAAAAATATCCTGTTTGTAAAAGTTACTACTTGTGATAAAGATAGTTTTGGTAATTCTGCCAAAAGTAATAAAATGACGGAGAATTATTAAAAATGTTATGTAATTAGTTCATTTTTAAGGGGAAAAAAGTTGAGGTAAAGAGTAACATCTTTTTAATCTTGCCACATATTTATTTAACATTTCGTTTCATAATGATCTCCGATTTTTAAATGTTTAAACTGCGCGTTTTATTCTAGCAAATAAAAAGATTTTAATTATTTGTATTTTTTCAGAAAACTGCGGTGTTAAATTTTATTGAATTCCTCCGCTAATTATTAAAAAGGAAAAAATCTCGTTAAAAATTATAAAAATCATGAAATTTTCTAAGTGTCTACTTTATTTTATAAAATTTTATGAATATATTTTAATTACATTCAAGATTCTTGATGTAAATATGGAGACAAATTTTATTAACTAATTCTTTATAATTACGATAATCTCTTAAAGTACATTTTTGTTTGAGTTGTTTGTTTAAATTGGAAGAATCGCAAGAGTTCATTGAGGATATAAAAAATTTATTTTAAAACTTTTATTTTACAGAATTGCAAGTAAATCAAGATTTGACTGTGTTTTTTCACAAAATATCTAGAAAATTGAAGATTGGTAATTTAAGAAATTAAGAGTAACACGACTGAAAGATGCCAGTCATGAGGTTTTAAAACAATGTTATTTTTGAAAAGGGAGCATTCCGTTTAATATTGCTTACTTATTTTTAATCATTTAATGCACTATTAAAAAATATATATTTCAACTTTGGGCGTACTGTTAGCTGATCACAAGAGATAGAGTTTTTCTAGAAGCGTTTTATTTTAGGATAACGAGTATGATGCAGCTTGCTAGACGCATTCGATTGCTGTTTAAAAAATGTTCTTTTACCATTTTAAACTGAATACAAACCCGGCGAAATTCGCGGACACTATAAAAAATAGTTTTCTATTTTCTTTCCTCTTTATTATTAATATTAACACCATAAAA
>BGPR01035108.1:0-16141 GCA_013235015.1 Araneus ventricosus
GCCATGGCCATAGCAAAACTAGTTTTAAAGTTAAATTGAATCAAACGAACCATTGAGGCTGCAACTACTACAATCCCATCCTCTTCTTCTAGTACTCCAGTAGCACCAGCGACCAGTCTAATGGTATTCTTGAACTGATTTCATTTCTCGGTTTAAAAGATTCTGATTTCTTTAATCTGTACAAACATGGATCGCGGCATCCCATTCTGAATGATGCCTAGCATTTAGTGTTAAACGAAGATCAAATGGAAATCTATCCAGCCATTTTCCCAGCACCTTATAATTTTTTCATTCTAGACAGATTATCAAAAATGATCACCATATATCAGCCTACTAGAAGATTTAAGAGTGGCTTTCAGAGTAAACAAACAAGAAAACGGTTTTTTTTATGAAGAATGAAATGTATTGCTCCAAAACTATACTTCTTTTTGATACTACTAGATCCGTTAGGCTGGTTCGAATACATTTATCCAGCCGCATATCGATGCCACCAAATAAGTTGGTCGCCATTTGTTATTTTATGGCCCAGGCCGAATCCCTCAGAAGAAACGCAGCATTTACGCACCGCCCTGTAAGTGACAGAACCTAAAACGAAACCCTTCTGGTTTTAAGACCTGATGAAACCCGTGATGAGGCAGAAATAAAAGACATCCAACCCAGAGTGGGAGAAACCAAAAGAGACTCACCATGCAGTAAAGTCAAATGAGACTGTGTAATCTAGAGGTGAAGGAAACGAGGCAGACCTATCTTAGAGCAGTGGGAGCCCGCAAAAAAGAGCATCTGACCAGAGGTAAAGCAGAGAGACATTATGTGTGCAGGAATGATATTCGAGTGTGGGATACTGCACTAAAAATATAAAGCAAGCATTGAAATTTCATGTGCAAAACCACATGTTATATGGAATTTTTTTTTTCCTTTCAGTTCATTCAGTGAGATCAATACATCCAGAATTATTTTTTTAAACTGCACCTGATTAGCCTCAGCAAGCATAAAAGCCTGAGAGGGTAAATTTCAGTAAGTCTCACCCGCTGGTTTTGAATATTTCAAATTTAATGTCATATGTGAATCTCTTCTCTGGCAGACTAAGAGGGGTGTAGCCATTTGAGTCCTAACTAACCTTCTGCAACCAGATCCCTCTTCTCAAACTGTGTAAAAAACGCCCAAAGGCATTGAAATTAGAAAAAAAACGATCTAAAAAACGATGTAATTCTGAACCATAATCACCACACCAACGAAAGAAACCAGGACGTCTGGTCATTAACAGATAACTAATATCCAATGCAAAATAATCACACGAAGAAAATTGGAGGTAGATATAACTTTCCAGCCTATAATTGAGCCATCCCTGATAAAACATGATCCTGAATTTTTTTTCTAAAGAATTTAAAGGAAGCATACAAAATACTTACTTGGTATACGATTTAAAAGAGAAGGTGTTTCTTCTACTAAATTTTTCTGATTTAAAAAAGTCTTCTACCTTAAAAGCATTGAGATAAGTTTACAATTAGGGAAGAATAAAGAACTTTAAACCTTTTTTACATATTTTCTAAATGAAATAAAGACGGAAATACAAGCTTATAAAGAAAAAAAAAAGAAATCGCAGTATCAAAATTGAAATAAGTCTAATAATAATAGTAAACCATTACATCAATACTTACTTTGATATACACAAACTTGTATTCTTTAAAACCTTTTCTTCTTTCTGCTTAATTATAAGAGATTCAATTCTATATTTTAATCTTTCCTGGGACTTCTAAAGCCTGAAAGTAAAAAAAAAATAAGAGTAAAATGTATAATCATTTGAAACCAAGAGTAGCAGTCTATATCTAAAAACACCACCAAACCACTAATTCTTTGTAAAAAACTTGGGAAAATCCTTACGATTTCTATGAATCCATCCATTCATTCTAAACAGAATGAATAAAAGCAAAAGCACAAACTATCTAACTATATAATGTATTTATAACGATATAAATTACAAGAAAGTTCATGGAAAAACAGAGACCGACAAAAGTTGTTTACAATGCTCGTCTCTGGTTCTGGATGGACTTCTATATCTTGGGTTACTAGAGTGAGGGTTTTAAACCAAGAGTGCTGCATTTAATAGGGTTGGGATCCTAAAATTCCATGTAAGTACGAGTCTCTGTTTTTTCAACTACAGAATAAATTTTTTAAGTATTTATATTCTAGTAGCTAAAGAGGCTGTATTTAATAGGTCGATTCCTGCACCCAAGTACGAGTCCCTCGTTTTTTTTTTCAACTATGAGAATCAACTGTGGATCTTTTAGGTAAATTCTTAAGTGTGATGCTTAACTACATTTCATGCAACTGTTGCAGTGTCAAAAGTGATGCCTGAAACAGGCCAAAAAAGAATGTAGTACAAAAGATGTCTGATTGTAGTGTTGCAAGATTTAGCAAAAGCTCATACAAAACTTACAAAATGAAGAAATTGCATTAAGAAAGATATAAAACTAAAGATATATTTTATTTTCTGGGCAAGAATGATCACCTCGTCGAAACCAAATTTATTTATAGAATTGCTAGTCTATATAGAAGTTGACATACCACGTAATTAACCAATAAGATTCACTCTGTGTTAATATCGACACATCATTAATACAGAAAATCATCTTCTGTAAACAGAGATAAAAACAATCAACGCGAAATAGGATATAACCCTGCCGGTAGAATCAATATTGCAACATCCTCCGTCATTGAATGAAACTATACAGGGTAACTGGGGCTTAATAGATGGTGGTTTGACTGTATATGTTATATCGCATCATTTTAATATCGTTTAAAATTAGATGTCGAAATGGCAAAAGATTTAATACAACAATAAAACTTTGACTCTATTAATGAAAAAATAAACTAAACTTAATGTATTTTGGTTCTGCACTTAACAATATTAGTCAAATTGAACTGTAGAGATGAAAAAGATTAATATGCAGAATTTAATGCCTAAAAGCATATGATATAAAATGTAGCTATTTTATAAGCAATCATTGATTTTTCAAACATGAAACTTTTTTTATAAGCTTGTAACTGAAACACTTATCGTTACATTGAAACATTTTTTTATGTTTGAAATTATATCAAAATTTATTTTGGTGAAAGGAAAAATCTATTTATTAAAAACATTGAGGAGAGATGGCAAAGTAATGGTCTTTCAGTTTGCTCATGGTTTATAGAAATGATTTTGGTGGAAAGCCATCATAAAAAAACCAGTCCCAAAATACACCAGACGTTTCTTTTCTTTCTGTGAAATCGGATCATTAATGTCCCTTAAAGGTCAGATAAATCGAGGAGGACAATGTCTGAGTTCCCTCTCTCAAAACTCCACCACACCCAAAGGAGACCTGCCACATATGCTGAAATCTGCATGATAAAGACACATTAAATACTTTATTCAGCACAAAAATTTTTTTAATATTATATAAAATTATAAACACAAATTATTTTGACTGGTACATCAAAAATTTTGTATTTATTTAAATATAAAGTTACATTTATTCCACTTGTAAATAAGAAATTTATTTTGCAAGCAGTGATTACCTAACAACTTCTCATTCTGTCACCATCCTTTAATGGACGAATCTGCCTGATAAAACAAAAAAAAGATAAAACAAAAAAAAACATTCAAAAATTCAAAACTAAACTGCAAACTCTCCAACCACTAATACTACCCACTGAACCTCCTGAAAAACCTCTCCAGCCTCCTCCTCTAAAACCCCAAAAAAAGAGAAAATTAAACCAGAAATCTTCTGCAAAAAAGAGATCGATCCCCTGACCATTATCAAATGGATGAAAGAGACCAGAGAAATCAGTAAAATATCTAATTAACTTTTGTATCCAGTTTACTAAATACCTGCTTATTGCAATAATATCACAATCAAGGCAAGTTTTAGCAACTAAAATGTGTTGTCTTTCTTATCAAATATGAGCTTTGAGTGGTCTTATATAAATGTCCATCCCAATTGTCGGTTGATTTACAGGGAGAAATGTTTTTGGGCCTTTATTTATCTCTGCATTCTCCTCATTTTTTCTATTGATTCACTACCTGTCCTGGTGGTTTGAGAATTTACACATTTTAAATACAGTGAATTATTAAAGTCACTGCACAAATAAAGCATTTGTTGGTTTAATGGGCAGGGTGATAACCTAATGGCTCCTGGTCGCGGTCTCCAGATTTAGAACAGGCTCAATGCGATTAAAAAGGAACACATAGCTCATGGCTGCGCCGTGCTTAAGGTCAGTGTAATACTGGAGCCTGTGATTGGATGCCAGGGCTGAAACAGTTCACTGAGCTATTGAACTGAGGATGGTGGCTTTCTGAGACAATTTCTCCTGACATACCATGAGACCAATGAGGGAGAGCGCAGCGCGTAGAAAAACAGGTGAGAGGAAAGAAAAATAAAAAAAAACGATGACGCCACATCTGAAGGAGGAAAACCGAAAAGGTTTCACCTCTATTATTAGCAAGATTGTCAGTCCTTCTGTTGTGTCCATGCATGTTGGTTTCAATACAACCGTAAGTGTGAAGAGCAAGGACATATATTTGAGTCGTATAACTGGCATTTGCCAAAAAAAAATTTTATTAGGATAAGATGACTTCTTCTAGATAAAATCTTTTCCCACTCTTCAAGAACTTGTTAACCTTTCCACCCGTTGCTGCAGATTACCATACACCATGCCTGCTTGATTGCCTGGGAGGATCTATGTTCAGAGCTAATTCCTCTCCTGCTTGATAGTACCTAAAACCGCCTGCTGGTGTTGGCCAATTATTCCAGCGGTATGTGCACCGCAGACGTCCACGGAACAGGAGTCAGGCATCCGCGGATGGTTTCACCTCTGCGCACGGGAAGAGTTTCCTCATTCCTGCATCTGTCCGGAAACGCTTGAACGAGTCATGGAAATCGGTGCAATGCAGTGGTTCACTGACGCTAAACCAAAGGCTGAAACGGTTTTTCAAATTAAACTGACGTTTCTATTTTGGATCATCTACCGCAGCTGAACATCCAGGTCCATCTTGCCACCGTGCGCTTACTGCTGATATAGGTGCAGGGAGATATCCGTCTTCATCAGATGAAATATCGGACCCTGCAATAACGAGAGTTTTAGATTAGCTGCTGAATAACGAGACTGAATTAAGCTTCCAGGCAGAGAAAAGGTCACTGATAGCCAACGCACAACGGCCGCTTATTTCAGCGTACAGTTTACTGCTTTCAGTGATCGAAGGGATATGAGGTGTCAAGTAGCTGGGAGGAATTGCTTTGCAAATTACAATGGGAGGGAGCTGTTCAAGGCTATCCAAGTTGCTGGAACTTAGGTGTGCTCTGCATTTAGGTCTAAAAAAGAATAACCTGCAACCTCGGTTGGTTTGCTCTGTCAAAGGGCGAGGAGTCTGGGGAGACTTAAAGATAGGGCCTCTTTCCAAATTTACTGGCACGGTTCTGGGCGACACGGGCAACTCATACTGAAAAGATATGACCACCTTCGCTTCAGTTCTCAGAGGAGGCGGTCCAACTTATGAAAACGCGGAAGAGAAGGCCGACTGTGTAAAAGAAACCGCTTCACGAAAACCGACCTTGCTCGATTGATCTCTTGAAAATGGGAGAGAAACCTTGCGGTACATCCGTCGGTCTTCCATTTTGATTTCCACTATCTGCCAAAGCTAATAATGGCCAGGTCGGACAACCGCTATTATCACAAAATGTAAGGCCAGATAAAGCTGGGATGCACAAGCTTGGAAAATAAGATTATGCATGAAAATGCAAAATCCAAAGAAGTTAATTTAAATAAATATATGTTGATGTTTGAGTCTCTGAAATGTCAAAATGACGAAACAACGGATGCAAGGCAGCGAAAATACTTTGCAAAACTATGCCATTAATACTATACCACAAACATGTTTATTCTAGCTAATTTCCAATGACTGAAAGAATGTAATGCAAGCTTGAAAATACATTTGCCACTCTTAGCTAAAGAAACCCAATAAATGACTGACGTGAGCTGCCTGTGGCCTTGAGAGCCAAAGAAGTATATTTAATCTTTTGTCGCCACCTGCATCCTTTCACAGCACCAACAAGGGATATTTTCGTGGTCTCAGCTGCTCAGGCCTAACGTAACGGTGCCACACCAATCCACTGCAAGGCACCGACAACCATTCGACTGGTTTGACGAGCTTCATAATATCTGGAGACACGCGCCCACCATCTAATCCGCGGTAAGATGGGAGCCATTGATGTCTGGATCTGCCAAACTTATTGAGATGGCACCCTTCCCTGACTTCCCTTTACTCTGGCCCATCTGCTGCCATGGATTGAGACCAGTTCTTGCTATGTCTTTCCTAAAGCAGCTACCACCAAGCAAGGATTAAGAAACCACCAGTCCACCTGCTTGAAAGAGACGATAAAACCTCTCAAGCAAGGGATGAATTACAGACCACCTGCTGAGAGACGTGAGGAACTCTCCGTGCTTCTGCAAAATGAGAAACCTAGAGCTGCCACCAAAGAAAATTTAAAAGACTTTTCCTTGTACGATCAGAGAATCACTCATGAGAAACCACAAGTGTTGTGGGAGGCACTCCCAACCCAAGTGAAAGGTACACTTCTCATTACCCAAGACGTGCCACCGCCTAAAGAGACGGAACCACCACCATAACAAAGGAACCATGTAAATCCTTTAAACCTGTAGAGGAAACGTAGCTACTTACCTGACCAAACGTACCCAGAGGGAAGGGCGAGGCAAAAGGTGACAATACGAGGGACTGCTTGAGAAAACTTAAAAGCATTTGGGCAAATAGTAGTCATAGAACAGATTTAGAGAAAAAAGCAAGTCAGATAATGGGGCGCGAAAAGACTCCGCCTCAGTTACACCTCGCATTGGGTGGCTGAGAAAACTGGGAAAGGGCCAAACCACTAAAGAGGGCAGCCGCCAAAGTCTGGGAGACGGATCCTGATTTGAGGTCGTAGGTCATGCTCTGAGTAAATGAATTAAACAAGGACATGATTAGGAAGGAGTACAAAGATTCTTCAAATAAAATGACATGCCTGCACAACTACGCCAGTGCCACCTAAGACTGCCTATGTGTATATAAATGTGTTATTAATTTTCAAACAACAGCTTAGTCTGGCCAACAGTAACAACAAATACTCATTGCAGCTTGTATCTTCGTATGCACCGAACACTTGCATCATCCAGAGCAGAGGCTTTTTGCAAATTGACGACGTGGAATTGTATAGTCTCCACACTAGGGCCTCAAGCTCACCCGTTACCGAGGCACGCTGATAATCAGAGAAATAAGCCCCTTTAGATATACACCCCAAAAGTGAAGATCAGCAGAATCAGAGCAAACTGCACTGTCCTGTTCCGCAAAGTCACTCTGAAAGATGGTGATCTTTAGACCTGCATGAGACCTTCGCAATTGACGTGGGGAGGACTGGATTTTGGCTAAATGACAGTACAAGCTTTTGTAGTACGCATTGGCGTTTTCGATGGTGCCATGTGTACAAAATAATGTACCAAAACCAATAATTCTGTCATTTTATAAACCAAACAATGAACGTCCAACTTCCAGCTTGAATGAGACTGTTGTCCACAGATTGACCTAATGTCTGGTGACTTTCACATGCACAATTCCACCACAGCACGACGTCATCCTGAGATGCATATTCCTTTCAAAAAAAGGTTTTGGCTACCGGAGGCTTTAAGTTGGCTGAAATGGGAACAACTGATGTGGACTGACACTTACAAAGTACCCAACAGGCAGAAATGGAAAAAGAAGTGAGACATTGATATGCAAGCAGCAGTAAAAACATCATATTTCAACAGGCCACCTAAAGGCATTTCCAAAAGCCTGAGCAGCAACAGCACCTTGACCATTTGCAACAGCAACTGCACCCATTTACCTGGCTTCTTTCTATAATCCCCAACTCCCCACTGTATAATCCTTGGAAACGCCTGGCTTGATAATAGCCGGTGACGTAGACTTTAGAGACCAAACTGCTGAGTTGGGTGGAAACAACCTAAGGCACTGCAAGAATCACACCTGTTACAAGGAAGACATTGACCATTGCATATATTTACTCGTCTCTTTTGGTATATTTTCAACTTTGTATGGTTTTACATAAGGCAAATAAATAGCTGATAGCATTCCTTTTTTTATTTCTTTTCGAGTGAATTATTACATGTAAAATTTTAATTAAATTGATTGGATAAAACCTTTCAACTGGGATTTAATGCTAAGAAACAAACTGTTATAATTCTTTTACTGAAATGTCTTTAGAAACTGTAATTCTTTCAATTAAGAAATGCTTTGAGAAAAGCTACAGAACCATAAAATCTAATCCAAACATACTGAAATAGTTAGAAACTATAAATTCTTAAAGTTAGTTTTTCTGATAAACTGTAACCTTTATCACCAGCACTTAACTTGCATCCAATATATAAATCTGCCCATTTTATACAAGTCGGTCTAAGAGTAGCTTGTTTAAATCTGATGGATGGCACAATACCCTTGATCCTCAAATGTATCCTAAGCAGCAAGTCATTTCTTTGCATCAGCTGTTTGAAAGCTGAATCTAGACGAGAGTGCCTGATAATTCATCCTGACGGCAATAAATTGTCTGTGAAATGAATCCTATATCTGATATTGGACCCCAAAGCCCTCAAACTACGCCTCCCCAAAGCCATTTCCTGTTCATTGCTTCCAGCAAGTCTGAGAAAACGACAGTTCTGGGGAAATCCGCCCCAAAGCCCAAACCAAGGCCCTCTGAGAGCCTACTGTGAAACCAGCATTTCAACCCCAGAGGACTGAGAGCTTTAAGTTTCTCCCAGTCCTGGGAGGAGATATACAAAACCCCAAAGTTTCTTTTCTCTGAGGACAAGATCATCTAAAAACCACGTTCTACAAGCCATTTAAATCTGAGGGATGAGAGAGAAAAGGTACGAACGCCCCAACGGCACATCTAGTCAAATCAAGCTCAGCTCAAACCAGAGTAAAGCACCGGGAAATGAGTATTTTGTGAGCGACTGTAAAATAAGCAAAACTGACCCAAATACGTACGTGGGAGAGGAACAAGCTAAAACCAAATGTCATTAACCCATTTGAATTTGCTCTTTAAAAAACATAACATCCTGTTTGTTCATTTTGGCAAACTAATCTGACTCTCTGAAATAGTCATAGGTGTTAGTTTTACCTGTTAAATCTCTCAGGAAATATGCTTTTGCTGTAACGACAATGAATCCGCTTACCAGGGCATTGAGCAAAACGTCGAGACTAAAGAAATGTTTGACAATGTTTCAAGAACATCTGTCCATGTCTATGCCACAGTTAAGATATGTCTACGGAAATTCCAAATTATCAAATATAGATATCTCCTAGAGGCCCTTTGTAAAATAGCCAGATATAAAGAATCATCAATGTCACAGAGGTAATAAGAGAACTGGGTCGAACATCATCACCCGCTGAAGAAGTTTATCTGGTTCCTTTAAGATATAGTCTGTGAAGAATAGTCAACACTTTACTTTGCCATTATCCTGGAGTATTTAGTTTGATAAAGGTTTAAATCTTGAGAAACATGTGGGTTTCATTACAGGGAGATCTGGGTATTTAGAAAAGGTCCTAGACCCCACAGCACCAACCTTCTACCTAATGATGGTTTATACTCATAGGAGGTCTTGGGATGCTGAGCCATTGGGGCTGAGCACCTACAGGACTGGGATGAAAGTGACAGCATCTGGCCCTGTCGGTTTACATAGAACTATACTAAATACAAGCATATCTCCCATTATCTGTAAGGGAATTTAAAAGTCCTATAAAATTTTTTTTTAGAAAGACACTGCTAAATGCCTACCTATGTTAGTAATATTGGAGATTTTCCGCAGAGCTAACAAACTGACTTAAACGCATATAGCAGCAGGAAGAAGGACACTCCACAAAGCAAACAGGAAAAACTAAAGACTGAAAAATCGTAAAAGGAAAAAAAAAAATATCTAGGTGGGGAATGAAAAATATTCCACCAAACCAAACCCATTCCATCCAAAATTCCTGGCAAACGCAATAGAGGGAAAAGAGAGTTACCCAAAATCGAAGGGGACGTCATATGAACGGTAAGATGTCAATGCCCTTAATAAATAAATAGTTAATATCGATAGGCTAAAGGTTGTCCCAAAGTGCCGTGAATCTGATCAAAACAATAAAATCAGACAAATGTATTCAAGGCCAAGACTGAAAAGGAGAGACAAATTGAGTACCTGAGAGTCTTTATAAATCAGCTTTGTTACAGCTCCAGATTCTATTCATTCTCCAATATAATCCAATTGATCTCAAAACCAGCATATGTCCAGCAATGTGTAAAACTGCTAAATGGTTTACAGAGACAAGACGCAGAGATGGAAGAAATATCGAATTGCGCACTTGAGTGGAGCCACAGAATCTAGAAAAGGGTAAAAGAATGAGGCTTTGTAAACTTTCTCCATAAAAACATATGACCTGGCCTTGCATTTTAATTTGAAGCCAGAGTAGATATGGTACCAGAACCAACGTATATATTCTTAAAGCCAAATTTATACTTTCATCTGATGTCGACATGTGATCGCAACACATCCAGTGCTGTATTCTTTCTTTCTCTGTTTTTTCATCCATGTCCTTTATAATTTCAAAAAAGCAATACAACTCTCTAATACAATGCGGTTAAAATCATGAACTGGTTGGATTATAACTTGTTTTATATATATGTATTTTGTATATACCAGCGTGTATTTTATGTTTGTGCCCAGGTCATCATTGTTGCATTCCCATTTCTTTTATAAAAAATGTTTGCAAATTTGTTTTCTTGCTCAGGGAGATATTTGTTGTGTAATATTTTGCCTGAATTAGAACACTGTGAATTACATAGTAAACTTGAGAATTCTCTAGAAATGAAATTTCCAGAATTGTGGCGAATAACCTTCGAGAAGAATCAAGACACGACCCTCTTTTCCTCGCGAGTCAAGAGACGTATCTCCTGAACTCTGGAAAGGTCAAGAACAATCGAGAGACACCACGCCGTACTGCCCATGGTCCATTCAGAAAGGCAAAAGACGGGGATTGGCCCCCGGAGATATATAAAGGGGTGGAGATTAGAAAGAGGGCTGAGAACAAGGTAACAAGAAACGAAGTGGTGGGTTTTGGCAGAAACCTTTAAGTGGCCGATTTCTCCAAATAATTTCGTCATCCAAGTGACGGTGGCTGCCTGGTGAATAAAAGAGATTTTATTGAGACCACATATGGTGAAAGAAGAAAGCGACTAAGTGATTTGATTTTACTAGTACCTTGGATCGGAAATTACAAAGGAATATATTTTACGGAATATTGGACTGGAAAAGAGTGACGTCGCCTGGTGAGTTTCAAATACGTTTCATGATATCGAATCTCTAGAGACAATACAGACTGTTGATTAGAGACTGTTTTAATTATTTTAGATGATCCTACTCTTCCTGGGCTTATTTTATTTAATGCTAAATTTCTAATTAAATATATATACTGTCAATAAAATTTAATGTTATTATTTTCAAATTAATATTGTCTTTCTTTGTGTCGCATGCTGACTGTTCAATTGATTACATTAATAGATATAATTATTAGACAAAGGTCGAACCTGGGATTGCTAATTAGGTTAATTGCATTTAATAAATCTTATTTGAATTAAACCCAGATTTAATCATAACAATTGGTGCCGTGCTGCCTTTGTCATTTATTGTCTATTTATTGTACTGAAGTATTTTTTAAGTGTTTTGTTGTGCTTGATTTTTATAGTAAGTTAAAGTGCTATTTATGGATTGAATTTTCATTTGTAAAATTAAGCATTTTGGTTCTAGTGTTACGGAATATTAGTTGAATGAATGTGAATATTTTTGTTTATGTAATGAATTAGTTCATGTGATATAATTAGAGTTTGAATTGTTGGTGTAAATTTATCTAATTATAACATTAAGATATTGCATACATTATACTTGTTAGATTTTTTTTGAAAAAACTTATTTTTTGATTGAGTTTAAAAAAAAACAAATTAATTAGAAGTAAAATATTCCACTCTCAGATTCCCAGTCAACACAGAATGCTAATTCATCGCATGTACATATTAATTCCAATTTACTGACATCAGATCAGTTCAATCTTATACCCGCATTTTCCGGGTCGAATTACTCGCAATCGATTGCTGATTATTTTGCTACAGTAGAGGAAATTGCCGGACACTTTGAATGGAGCAGCAACAATAAATATTTAGCAGTTAAATTGAGGCTTACCGGTTAGGCACTTCATTTCATCCGAGAACAGAAATTTCATATTAGGGATTATAATTCCTCAGAAAAGGTTTTACTTGAACGTTATATTACCCAAACAAACAAAGCTAACCTTGTCCATGAATTCTTTACATTTCAACAACCACCTGAAATGCCAGTGTCAGTGTTTTTTGCTAAAGCGTCAGCACATTATCCTTTAAAGCATTTTGTTCAGGTGAGAGTAATAAGGACATGGAAGAAGTAAACAGAATAGAGATGCTTAAATCCATGTTATTAGCAAATTTTGCCCCTGAAATCCGAAGAGGGGTCATTGCAGCTAACCCCAAAACTCTTGATGAAATTAAGGAAGCTGCCCTTCTTCAAGAACGCGCATGGAATTCATGTTGCACTCCCCCTAGTCCTTTCGTTTCAAGTGAAGCATCTCCCAGCCCTATTTATGCCGTACAATCTAGCGGCCGAACAGGTAATCAAGGTGTCGAGGAAATATGTCACAGGCTGGCAGAACAAGTCGAAACGTTGGCTGTGAAAGTGGAGGATCTTACTAAACAGCAAAACAGGCATCCACAGCTATGCTATGTCTGTAATAGGTCCGGGCATATTGCTAGATTCTGCCCCAGGAAATTTTCTTCTAGGTCTAACCAGCCTCCTCGGAGAATTAGACAGAATTACAACAACGAAAGTAGAAATTATTTCCATTTAGGTCAGTCTGGAAATTCTAACCGTCCTTAAAACTAAAACAGGGCCAACAACGTAACGCACAGTTGTCGGACAAGTCCCTCTTGTGCGGAATACATAATTCACCATATTTTACATTGAATAGTCAAACTTCGTTACCAACTGTAAAAGTAGGCATTGATGGCAATACGCACTCAGCTCTCGTGAACTCCGGGGCTGGATTGAATTTAATTTACTCAGGGATCTTAAAACATTGCAATATTTTGAGAGACTCATGCCACATATGGAAATACGTACAATTCAAGGAGAAAATGTAATTATCAGAGAAAGCACAAACCTAACGTTGCAACTAGGTAGCAACAGAATCCCAACTAAATTATTTATATCAGATAGTCCATTTTCTGATAATTTTAATATTATTCTAGGCTTCCCTTTCTCGAAAGATAATGCATGCAAAATTGACTTTCAGCGAAATATTTTAATGTTCAGCAATCTATCTATTCCATTTGAAACGAGGATAAATGACTTAACTGAGGATATATCATTAAATTATTGTCAGCCTACTTATGCTTACCTCACTCGTAAGGTTAAGATTACCCCCACCCATTCCCAACTGGTGGTTAATGCAAAGTTAAAAAACAATATACAAAGTAAATTAATACTAAGTGAACCGGCATGGCCAGTTGGTAGCAAACATATATTGGTTGCGAAATCAGTTTGTAACAACAAAACTTCCATTCCGGTCCTTCTGTTTAATTATAGCGATAGTATAGTTCATCTAAATAAGTTGACCAAATTGGTCTGTTTTAAACCGATTGTAACTAGTACAGAAATACGTAAATATCCGTGCAACTATATGGAAGAGGCAACACAGTTCAGAAATTGCAATGAGGCTGACTTGGAATGGGACAAAAACTTTAAATTGGACCACTTATCAGGCGATGTTAAGGGGAAGTTAACTGAATTGTTGAATGCCAATAAACACATTTTTGCGACTTCTGTTAAGGAATTACCAGGTTGTGATACTTTACCACATAATATTGAGCTTACCGACGATATCCCAGTTAGGCAGAAAGCTTATAGAGTCCCATATAATTTAATTCCTGAAATGAACAAGCAAATCGATATTTTACTTGAATCAGGTATAATTGAGCCATCTGTCTCTCCGTATTCCACCCCAGTGATGCTCGTAAAAAATTCTTCTGGGGAATATAGGTTTGTGGCGGATTTTAGGGCATTAAATAAGAAAATAATTACTGATGCATACCCTTTACCACTTATTAACGAATCTATAGATAATTTACAATGGTGCATTTACTTTTCAACCCTCGATCTAACTACTGGTTTTTTTCAACAAAAGCTCCATCCGGCAGACAAATATAAAACAGCTATTATAACGAATAAGGGTTTGATTCGGTTAACCAGGGCCCCTTTTGGTCTTGCAACTAGTGCAAATGCTTTCCGGAGACTAATGGAAATGGTATTGTCCGGCTTACGTTCTTCTCAAATTTTCGTTTATGTGGACGATATAGTGGTAGCTTCTACCACGATTGAACAGCATTTAGATAAATTACAAAAGGTTTTTAATAGACTTAATGAGCATGGGCTTAAGTTGAAAAGACTTCAAAATGTCACTTCTTAAAAGAGTCCATTACCTACTTAGGGTTCGTGATTTCTAAAGGGCATATTTTCCCAGATAAGAAAAACATCTATATTGTCGAGAAATTTAAAATCCCGACTTGTCGTAATCATGTTAGAAGTTTTTTTAGGTTGTGTCAACTATTACCGAAAATTTATACCCGACTATGGCCGTAGATCTATACATATGACGAACCTCACAAAGGAAAATAACAAGTTTATTTGGTCAAAAGAGGCTGAAAAGGAGTTCAATGACTTAAAGAAAGCTTTAGTGCAGAGACCTTGTTCATCTTTGCCAGATATGAATAGAGACTTTCTGATTTATATTGACGCATCAAGCTCCTGTTTGGGAGGCGTTCTAGCCCAATTAGACGAAAATGATTTTCCAAAACCCATTGCGTTTGCTAGTAGGAAACTTAAACCCAATGAGAGGATTTACTCTACCACAGAAAGGGAAATTCTATCAATAGTTTTCACTGTCGGATATTTCAGACCATACCTTTATGGCCTAAAATTCACTATATATATACTGATCATTCAGCGTTAACAAATATTTTGAAAATTAAAAATTCTACCCATCGAGTTGCTAGATGGGCGTTGTCTCTGTCAGAATTTCAGTATGAGGTTAAGCACATTAAAGGGAAATGCAACAAAGTTGCAGATTTCCTTTCCAGAGTAATTGAGCATGAAAATTCAACCGGAAACTCTTCCTCAGAATAATGTTGTACAACCAAATGACAACGGCATATTTCTAGTTGAACCAAATAATATTCAAACACAATTCAATTTTGATCTAAATAAAACTGAAATCATAAACAAGTAAAAATCCGACCCAACATGTAAGGGGATAGTGAACAAGCTAAAACGAAATAAGCCTATTAACCCCCGGAATTTGCGTTTCTTTTTAAATGATAACATTCCCGTTTGTTCAGAATTTGGCAACCGACCCGACTCTCTTAACAATGTTAAAATAGTTTTACCACAATCTCTTGTAGCCTATGCTTTACAATTGACACACGACAATCTTTGCCATCAGGGTATTGATAAAACGCTTCGGAGATTAAAAGAAATGTTTTATTGGCCGAAAATGTCGGCACAAGTCAAGAATTGGATTCAATCATGTCACAGCTGTATGCAGCGAAGAGGACATAAACCACGGAAATTTGCACCGCTTCAAAGACAGGATATTCCAGATGCCCCTTTTAGCAAAATAGCCATAGATATAGTGGGTCCATTGCCTGTTACAGAAAGGGGTAATAGATATATAATTACCCTAATTGATCACTTTACCCGTTAGTGTGAAGCTTATCCGGTCTCTAATATTGCTAGCCCGAATGTAGCTAAGGTCTTAATGGACTTCATTGCCCGCCACGGTTGTCTGGATATTTTAGTTTCTGATAAAGGCTCTAATCTGATAGCAGAAACGATGGCTTCCCTTTACAGGACACTGGGTATCAAAAAGGTCTAGACCACAGCATTCCATCCCCAATATAACGGTTTGTTAGAAGTGTATCATAGAGGTCTTGGGGATGCTTTGAGT
>BGPR01035109.1:0-16141 GCA_013235015.1 Araneus ventricosus
AGAGAGTCAGTTGAAATTATATTCCAGGTGAAAAGATGATTGCCGAATTCGACTAGTATAACATAAACTGTGTTAAAAATTATTACTTCAAACCGGAAAAACTAAATTATCCTCCGATCCCGTTTAAGTTCTGGAATACTTTATTCTGAATCCTGTTAGAAATTGTGTTTTTATATAATTTAATTAAAACTTTAAAAAAAATTATAAACTATGTATTATGCATATAAATTTTATATGTTCGATTTTGAATCTCCATTCACAAATACTTTTAAAAAATATCCAGTTTTGGGGTACTTACTTATTTTTTTTATCTCATTTTGAATCACCATTCGCAAATACCTTTTTTGCAAAATATCCAGTTTTGGGATAGTTATAATTTTTAAGTTTCATTTTGAATCACCATTCGAAAAAAAAAATGCATTTTTTTTTTTTTTTTGCAAAATATATAGTTAAGAGTATTTATAAATTTTACATGTTTTATTTTGAAATACCATTCACAAATACATTTTTTTGCAAAATATTCAGTGTATGGGTATTTATAAATTTAATATTTCTTTTTGAATCACCATTCTCAAATACTTTTTTCTTGTAAAATACCCAGTTTTGGGTATTTATAAATTTTAAGTTTAATTTTGAATCGTCATTCACAAATACTTTTTTTTCTTACAAAATATCAAGTTGTTGGGTATTTATAGAAGTTTGTGTGTTACATTGTGAATCGGCATTAGAAAAGTTTTTTCCCCGCAAAATACCCAATTTTTGGGTATTTACCCAGGCCTTGGGTAAATACCCGGGTATATACCCAAAAAATATTTACCTACCCACTGGGTATTTACCCACCCCACATCACTGATTATGTGCATTTTGAAAATTTCTCCATGTGTAAAATGAGAAATTAATTTTTAAAAAATGTTTCCATGTGGAATTTAATTATTTATTTTGTTTGAAAGCACTTTCTCACTATTTCGTAAATCTTTGACATATTTTCTAAGTGCGAATTTTTTTTTTATGCGATCCTTCTCCACCGCATAAAAATTTATCTAATCTGTTGTAAAAAATTACTTGTTATAAGTATTTATGAAATTTCTGAATATTTTTTTTGTGCTGTTTCTTTTATGCGGTCCCTATCTACCACACAAAAACAGGTTTGACTGTATATATAGTTTAACGGTTAACTATGTATAAGAAATGTTTTGTGAAATTGGAGGCAATGAAAATATAACAGTTTAGAAGAATATCTGCACATTTTAGTAAAATGAGCTGATTTTGTCCTCTCCTTGCAATTAAGTTTAGTTTAGTTATATTAACATCCAGTTTCGAATCAATACTAGGGCTATTTTGGGACTGACCTCATAATTCTGAACCGCGATCAGATGACGAGGACGACACCTGGGCTGGCTGCTGTCTCTCCAAACGACCGAACCACACCAGTAGTATTTGGGGTTTTATGTTTAATTGAATATATATTGGATATATGATTAATTTTAATTATTTTCAATTATAATAGTATGCTAAAACTTGGTCATTTTCAAAAGAATTTGTTTGGTCTTGTGGTCGATTTCACGGTCTTGTCACTTTGAAATTTTAGACATTTGAAATTAAGTTTAAACTTTTAGAATTTTTTATAATGGTTTTAATTAAATTGTTTTCAATAAGACTTTTTACATTGAAAATGTAATGCATGACCGTTAGGTCTGACTCCCTTTCCTGGTAGGGGCGCCTTGTCGTGTTGGAGGTGTGGGCCGGGTTGTTCTGCATTGCATATGACGAACTGGGTATCTTTGAATTGATGGGTTTCCTGCACTGGGAGTGGTTATTCCTGTTTGTTTTTATTACATGGTTTTAATCAATATACCCGGTGTATGCTTGGTAGTAGAGTATTGACATTTTGAAAGTTTAAACAAAATAATTGATTACCATTTCATTTTGTGTGTTGTTAGATTTTTAGTTCGATATAATTTGTCTGTGTCTGTTTTCAGTGTGGTTTTGTGTTGGCTTTTTTTGTATTTGCGCTACATCTCACACATTGTATTTTATGGGTGGAATGCCACTGGTAATTAAAATTAGGAATGTATTGCTTGTTTGTCCCCGGCCATGGTAAATTTTTATTAGTGAATAAGTTTCACTCCATATGCTGTTATCTGTATTGTCCCCTTGGCCAGGTGAGCCCTTGTAATGTGAAACTTTTATGAATGTTTATATGTATTTAATTTCCACCCATGTTGCGGGGCGTAGTACGTATTTATGAGAAAAAAATTAATAAATGCGAGTGGGGCATACGTCCTCCTGCTCCTGGTGATCAGTTCTTTTCCCCTCCGGCTCTTTAATGCCTTAAACCCAGTAGGGTAGGCTGGGTGGGTTGTGTCGCACCACACCAGTGGGAAGACGTTTCGCCTCCTACCTATGATTCTACGTGCTTAAGGCCCACATAAATGGCAGATCTGAAGTGTAATTGGGTTTCGAGCCTGTATAAACCTGTCAATAATATCGAATTGTAAAGTTTTTTTTATATATTTACATGAGTGATTCACAATTAAGTCTGAAATTGGCTATCGAAAAGATTTGTGCATTCAATATTTAGCAGTAGGTCCCAAAATCCTTGCATGTTCACAATAATGAAAAATAATGATTTAAAATTCTGACAGTTTACTTTTCGTATAAGAAAAAACTCTTTTTATTTCAGAAATATAGAACTTTTCTTTTTAAAACTTTAATTCAGAAGCTAGTTTTGTGAAAAATGGATTGCCCGAGTTTCACTCGTGCATCGAATTATGTCATTTTTAAACTTATAATCTAAAATTAAGTCATTGATTGATGATTTTAAATTGATACAAAAATGGCCGGCAATCCATAAACCTATCACGTAATCTATGGACATGCAGATGAATCAATACGACAACGCATCTCCAAAACGGAAGAGGGGTTCATTTGATTGGATAGTATAAAAATATACACTATTAAGGGGTTAAACATTGGTGCCATCTTGATTATTTGTGACATTAAATTGCATTAGATGCATTCTTTTATTGCTTCTAATTTATTTCGTATACGAGCGTCTTCATATTCAAAAATAAAATTGCAGACCTAGTGTAAATTTATTGCGTCATTCGCTAAGATAATTTTTTTCAGTCAATTACTGATTAATGGAATGTAGTTTCAAAAGCTACCGTAATCCTTTTTGTTACACTTAAACGAGCTTCTTGAACTCTGTGAATCTCAACTTACTTTCTAGAGCTTACGTAAACGAAAGAGACCCTTGGAGACAGTGAAGTTAACTAATTGATATCGAGAGCAACATAGAGCTCTGATAATGTGCTCAACCACTTTCAATTAGCAGATAAATGAACGCGAACACCACACAAACTTCACTTAGTAAGAGTTCATTTTCTCTGGAATAGAAAGCGAATCCTTTTTCTTCTATTATCTTTGTTTCCACTATTCAGTTAATGCATTATTCCAGAATGAAGCAGTCTGTATAAAATATTATTGAAATGGCAAGACGAGTATGATTCTTGCACTCATAAGATGGATGGAGTTGTGTACTTTTTCTCATGGATGCTTGTATCATGAGCACATATTTAATTCTTTATTTTATGAATAAAGCGAAAACATAAACTCAAGTTAATCTACAACGAATTTCTTTCAGCTCGAATTATTTGTATACATGTTTTGTAATCGATTGTTAAAGTTTAAACAACTAAAAATCCGTTGTATGATATAGAATTAATTCCAGTTGATTTAATACACACAACTTCTCCAGCTGTTTAGGAAAAGCAAAATTTAAATATTAATAAAGGAAACTAAAATAAGCAACGCCATGTTATATTAAAAGCCACATAAACTTCATTTAAAAAAGGTAAATGAGTGTAAGTAATATAGTAAAAGCTTTCCGATTTCTTTATTTAAAAATTCGAAAATTATATAGGGACAAAATTTGAGAGTTACTGAAAAGAGGATACTATAATAATATTTTATTATTATTGTTTTTCTTCATAGCTATTATAGAAATTATCTTTAATAGGTGTCTTTTAAAACATTCATTTCTAATGATAAATATATGACCAAATAATTTACCTACTGCAGATGACAAGAAGATAACTTTCCGATAGTGACTTGTCAAGTTTCGAAATATTAAAACACATATTAATGTAATTTTCTTCCAAATAATTGATTTCTCATTTTTATTGCGTTTTAAAATAATCAAACACATTTCTTTGATTTTAAGTTATTCGCGTTTACTTTTTGTAAATTAATTGAATTTAAAAATAATCTGAAACGTTGAACCATAGTCGAAATCTTTATAAAAATATATGTTAGAATTCGTCCTAAAATAACAGAGGCAATCTGTTTCTGTAACTGAAAATTTAAAAAGAAATGTTTACAATTTTTCAATCCAGTGAAACAGAAATTTTCATTCTAAAATCCTTTGCGTAAGAAGGGTATCATTTTGAATATTGCTCAAAATCATTGCAATGATTCTTTGAAGAAATAAAGCGGAAAATAAAAAATGCGATGTTTATATTCAAATGATTTTTGCAATTAGAGATAGTCTATCAATAATTAGCTAAAAGGTAATGAGAATTAAATTAAGAATAGGAATTTGTTGTAAGTACAAGGTAATTACAAAATAATCATCGAGTTATAAAATGATATAAAAATATTAATTGCATCCTTCAATGCTAAAAGGGGGAAGAAGAAGCAGATATTAAATTTTAAACTCATACTTTCCCTTTTTGACTATATCTGTAAGATGCAGAGACACGTATTCTCGAGTGAAGCAATAAATGAAAAAGTGACATTTGTTCTATCCAGAGACACCGACTACCAGATGTGGTGTTGATAACTTAACCCTGTGGAGATCTATTATGGTTCAGAAACAGTACAATTAAAAAAATATTTCTTTTTTTGTTTGTTTCACACAGATGTTTACACACATAATTTCATAATTTAACAAACATTAAAAAGAGGATGGTTCGTTAACGACGCATCGCGTTCAGTCGCATGGTCTCTACTGTGAGTTCAAAGTTTCAGAGGGTCTTGTCTCTGCTTCAGTCACAGTCAAATGCAGTTAACCACACAAGAGCGACTACAGATCTTTTTATCTGGCTCTGAAAGTCTCCAGATCTTATGGTTTGCGATTTCTACGTTTGGGCTGCATTAAAACACTCCATATGTACTACTATTGCCTACTACGTTGAATACGGTCCAGAACAGTATTATCAACGCTTTTACGAACACAGAAAAAAACACGCCCCAACGTCTCTCAGGAGAATTGAACTACCATAGAGATGAGCGTTTCGTAAAAAAGGGAAGACATAAAGAATTTCTGCAATCATTAGAAGAAAAAAATTGAAATGTTTCTGTTTTTTATTAGGTACTGTTCATTTTCATAGTTGCAACACTTTTTGAAATAAAGTGAGTTAAAACCAGGCGATTATTTTATAATTACTCTGCATTAACCCCTTACTCGTCGCACAATTTTGACAGGGTTTGTTTAAAAATTGTGGATTTTTTATTGATGTTTTTTAATGTTTATAAAATTCAAAATCGATTAATATAAAGTATTATCTTTTTCTTCAAATTGAACGGTTTTTTAAAGATATAAAATTGTTCATTAACTTACCTTTATTTTACCGTATCACTATCTTCAAATTCCGATACTTCAGAATCGAAAACATCTGAAAAAAAGTTGCCTTCTGAATCTCTTCACGGACTTCTGAGTCTTCTTACAGACTTAAGTTCTTGTTCACTTGAGCTACTCATTTTACAAAAATTAAACGCAAAAACGAAAAGCACTGAGATTGAATCCTTTCAAAACATGTTCTAATGGAAAAATTATTCTAAATCTACGTATTATTGTTGTATAGTCGAATTACAAGCATTGTACTGGCATCTATGAAGCAGCTGTGAGAATGAACGATACACGGGCTCGATAAAAATTTGAATTTCCATGGCTTTATATCGCAAAAATGTAGCCCGTGTAAGACACGGGCGCAAAGAAATTTGTTTGAATCGGTTCCCCGTATGAGAGACGGGCCCGGCGATTAACCGGTTAAATCTATTTCACTCTTAGCAAGAATATGCTCATTAAATTTTAAAATTTTTTTATCAATTTCCAACGTCTTTTTTTCCAGAATTAAAAATGTTTTTACTAAATAATCTTATTATAAACGCATTGATTGCCTCTCATATGCATTGAAAAGTGGTGTATTTTTAAAAATCTTTACCGTTTTGCATTAGATTATTTTCATATTTTATTCCAAGAATACTCTCAATTTAAAAAAAAATCTCGATTGCTTTCAAATTAATGTAATCTGAAGATTTATGCTTTGTGAATAGCTTAAATCCAAAAAGGAAGCCCGGATGAGCAGTTGGATTTACAAAAGTGATTACGTTCAAGCTGGTAACTTCGCTAATAAATTCGCTGGAATCCATTTGCTATGCATCAACCACGTTAGTTCAGTTCACAGTTACCGTATTCTATAGAATTTCGATTATGAAAGTAACAAATGAAAATATAGGAACTTTCTTTAATTTTAATTTCAATAATAAAGCTCATGAACAGATATTTCCAAAACAAACGTTCAGATATTGAAACATCCCTTTTCTATAAATTTATATATTTACTAATTTTTGAATATGAAGAAAGAAGGAGATTAAATTAAGAAGTACTTAACGGAGGATCTTCCTTATTCTAATTAAATGGTTCTAACAAACTATATTTAGTTTGCAAACTAAAAATATCGAATAGTATAGCTTGCTGCTTAAGGTATAGTTAAATCGTAGAGCCCTGGGAATTTCGAAAGCCGCTTTCATTACTGCGATTAAGAAAGGAAAGAACCTCCCGCCCACCCCCAAAATTAATGAAAGTAAAATAACTTCTTTATTCTGGATTACAACTAATTTCGCATCCGAAATTCTTCTTCTTGTTTCATCGAGAGTTCAAGAGGGAAAAATTATTCATCTAGTTAGGAGAGAAGAGAAGAAACTAATGAATACGAAACCAGTTCATTTGTGCTGCAAAGTAATTAAAATAATTCAGTATCTGAGTTTTTGACAGTGGGATATTAAGGGATTCGTGAAACTGTCTCATACGACACGAAGTTTATTATTAAGTAGAAAATGTAATAGAAAATGACAGAAACAAATTTGTCTCTGCAACAAATGAGATATGCAATTAATTTTCTGGAGTTACTAATGTATTCCAACAATTTCCGCATTGCTTAATATTTCATTGCAGCATGCGTATTATTTATATTTTTTTATTGGAAACATAGATTTTCCTTTATCTTTTCTCCTTTATAACTTCTGAAACTATCACAATAGAGAGACTGATATTGAGTTTAAATGAAAGATGTGAAATTAATATAAACAAAATTCAGCAACACACCAATCTGCAAATGAATTCCGATTTGCTGGAGCAAAGGTCTCTTTTCAAAATATGACGGCTATAAATGTTAATGCTTGAGTATACGGTTGAAGAAATTTTAATTCCATAAAATGTAAAATTATAAAAAACATGAACAAAATAAATCCAAATAATTTTTTCACTATATAGTTCTCTTTCGTTAATTTCTATTACATAGGGTCGCTATTCCAAAATTTATTTGAATTAAAACTTATAAAAGATACATTTTATTTTTGCATTTCTTCAATACATGTTTAAGTTTAAATAGTATAAGAAAATTTTAAACTTACATACGCAGTATTTTTTGTTTACTCAGGTAATTAAGGGAAATTTATTTAATGTTAAACTGGGTGTGAAATAGGTCATTTACAAACAAACAAAATTTAAGGACATATCAGGAATACAGAATTAAGTCATTTTTACAATAGAATATAGGGTCGTGAACTCAAAGGACAACCGCTACAGGTTGCCAGAGAGTTAATTAAAAGAATAGGATATAACAGGTAACGTTTACAACGCAGGTTTAATGGAATACAAATTCATAATAGCAGTACAACATAGTTGCATGAATAACAACATTAAAAGTCCTACTCAGCATGATAAATATAATGGTAAGTAGGAGGCAATATCAACAGTAAACTTTTGGAATATATTTAAAAGTAAGCGTTCAAATGGTACATGGATTTACCCTATCTTGTATTGCAAAAATGACTTGCTTTTATATGCTTCACCTACCCTTAAGTTTGTTAACGACATTTCAGGACATGATGTAAACAATCTTCACTCATAAAAAATTCAAAAATTAAGCTTTTTTAAAGTCTGTAAGGAAATTCAGTAATTTTCCAAATATTTCTCTTACAAGCAACGCTGGGAATCTTTCAGAATAGGAAAATGTTTTAAAATTCCTCTACTTCCTTTAATTTGAAATCTGATTGCTTTTAGAGTTTGATGATGTTGAAATTTTGAATTCAAAAGAGTTTAAGTGCTATGTAGTGTAATGATCTACGAGATCTATTAAAGTTTAATGTTTAAGAAAGAAGGATTATATATTTTCATGCAGGTAAAGGAAGATTTCCCTTGTTCAGTAGTATAGGTGATGCTGTGAAATTTGAATGAAGAGCCAAATAAACACGCTCTTTTAATATTTTGAGAGTATGATTTTCAAGCCAGACTGATCTACCACCCGAACTTCTATATCCACTGCAAATTGACGATCGGCAATGTTTTCTTCAATGTCGATCAGATACCTCATCGAATTAGGACTGTACTAGCCAATGCAGAGGAAGATGTTGTGGAATATAACTCCGATATCTTTACGATATTGTACAGCATGCAAAATATCGAACAATATCGTAAAAATATTGTTAAATATTCTATAAATATTGTACAATATTATTTATGTATTGTTTCTTATCTTCGATTTTATGCAGTTTTTAAACACAACATTTTGGGAATATTTTTAATTACTATCCAATAAAATTTTAACGAACTTTTTTTATATACTTCTGAACTTTTATCAATAAAAATATGAAAAATATAAACTAACCCCTGTGAATAGGAAATAGTAGTTACATTTAAAACCATAATGGATCTGAAAAGAATGGATGGCTCATTATTTTAAACTTCCATTTTTTTCAAGTATTTTCACTTCAATTAAGATATCCGACTGTGTTCGAAGACATTTTTTTGAAAAATAACTTATATATATTTTTAATGTTATTTTTCAACTGCATATGTTTTAAAACTATGAAAATATTGTAAAATTAGGTTTTCAAAATAATATTTTTTTAAAAAAAACTGAGAAATTTGAAGAAAAATGACTAAAATATTTGCCTTACGCTAACAGCCATAGACAAAATCATATTCTAAATATACATAAATCCCTGTAGGAGTACATTTTTATGACAGTTATCTGTGTTATGCTCTAAAATCTTTCTTGTACTTCAAAATAGTTTTGAGATATAGCTGAACATAGTTACTAAACTGGTAATTTTTCATAAAAAATGCGTTTCGTTTATATTTAAGCACTTAAAAATAATACTTGATTTTAAAATTGATTTTAGTTTTTAAAGGACAACATCAAGCATATTACAAAAAACAATCTCAGAAAATTTCATATCAATGCTTGAATAATGTTTTGAGAAATCATTGCTACGGTCGACAGTTTTCCTCAAAAATATAATTTCTCAGAAAACGCATTTAAAGTTTTCATGCAACATAAAATAATGCTTACAGTTCGGTAATAAAACAGCTGTAACTCCATTTCCAATTCACGTAGAGTAAAAAGTGAGAAAGTTTTAGTAAGTTGGTTCAACAGGCTACAAAATTATGTCTTAAAAAATTTTTTGATAATTTTATGAAAAACGACGATTTTAAACCAGTCGGATACCTTAAAGTAGAGCTACTTTCAACTTATAGTCAAAAACATTTTCTTTGTCTTCTTACCTTCCTTTATTGTGAATTTTTACCTGTTTGTAAAGAAATTGGCATGTTTAGAATTTTCTTATTTATTTGAGAATATTTACCAAACAATACTTTTTTATACAAGAATATTCCAAATATTCAAGTTGGATAGCGTATTTCAGTTTTAAAAAAACAACTTCTAATTGAATGTTGTTACTAAATTATCTAAGATTTTTGTCTTCACTAATATCCCTTCTGCATTTAATAAAAGTCTTAAAACGAAAAAATAAATTCTTGTATGTAAGAACTTTTACACGAAGTATGTATGCATTTATGGATGAGAGGATCATTATATGTCTTACAGCATTTAGATGTTTAGGCAAGCATTAAGTTGTAGATTTAGACAAGCATAAAGTTGTTTCGATTCTTGGAAAATTCTACGTTTTTTTTCTACTAAAATTTATATTTTAAATAAAATTTCTCAAACATCTTCACTGGCATGCTTAGTTATTTCTACTATTAAGCAAAGAAACCAAGAAGAACGTGCGTTCAGAAAGTGACCAATCACAACCACATAGAAAACAATTGGGTTTTAAATAAAAAGCACATTTCATCACTCAGTCGTCAGTAAGATTTTGTATCACTAAAAATGCTTTCTTTACTGAAGGTTGGAAATTTAATTTACGAGGGTGGGAACCATACAAGTACAGCATCTACAAAATGTTCATTGTGTTTCGATCTAGTCACCAGCATGGATTTCCAATGATCTGAAAGTCGTATAATACTTGTTCCTCATCGAATGATAGTATAAGTTTTGAATCAACAAATGATTGCATAAGTTTTGCCTCATTGAATGATGGTTCGGATGAAGCGATCTATTGCTTTAGGAAACTTTGGAAGTCCCGGGACTTCCTTTTTATTGACGCTGGGGCTGGGAACTTCTCTACCTTCAAAGACGAAGAAACCACTTCACTGCCGAACCCTAGATTCTGCAAGCGATAAACCGCTCCAACCAAATCATATGTGGCGGTAAAGGCTGAAGGCCCAGCTGATTTTGTGAGTCCCTTTCATTTTCTTCCAATAAACAGACCATTCTGCTTTTAATTATTTATTTAGACGATCAAAAATTCCATAGAAACACAACATTTAGAAAATAATCATAACATTTTAAATCGGCCAATTCACCGATTCCATGCTTCAAACCTCACTAGTCCATGATTTTATCCAGCCTGACTGGATTCTCAACCGTACAGGGAAGACGAGAATTCCTAAGTTGCCACACCCATCCCAAGTTGCAACACCATCAACAGAATTCTCTCTGCTGCATTTATCCTATGATTTCCAGGTAATAAGTGACAATAAGTCGTTCACATAGCAGGTGACAACATCTAAGGACTATAAGTATTTCAAGCTAGTACCAATGTTATATCGACTGTAATTATATAGTTGCCAATAGTAAATTTCTAACCCTTATAATTATCAAAATATTTTCCCCTTTAGGCAAGTCAATATCAAAGAACGAATTATGTAGTTAAGATAAAAACATCAATTATTTATTCTTAGTTTAGGTTTATTTCTTAGGCGGCATCAACTACTGGCAGTAAAGGTCACTTTTATTCTTGGTCGAGATTTTGCTGCATAGCAGGCACGCTTACCATTCATGCAGAAAATCCACCACTTTACCACTAAATTCCTTCAGTGGAACGCATTATGGGGACTGCTTGCTATAAATATAATTTTTATTGCCATTCCTCTCCCTAATCTTATGTTTAGCGTTTTATTTTACGGATCTTTTCAGCAAACAGTTTTCCTTTTTTACAATGGCCAATGAGGAAGTCAGCTGGATTCTTCGAGGTTATTACAAATATCGATTGTTACTAAAATAGGCAAAGCCTAATAAAGTCACTTTTTCTCATCCTCATCTATGTCGTGAAATGTTAGAGGTGTTAACAGTTCCATTTTTGTAAGTCGAAGTTTAAAATTGATAATGTCATGTTAATCGGTTGCTGATATCTAAATAATTTATTTTTAAATTTAAAGAGAATAAGGAAAAGTGAAAATAATGTTCTAAAAAAGTTAATAATGCTTTATCACACACACACACACACACACACACACACAGTCGTTAAGTTTTCTCGAAATTAAATATTATACTTTAAATAATTTGTCACACTTTCATTTAAGTTTATACCTCGGATCACTTATTGAACTATTTAATCTAATTTCATATGAATAAAAATATAAATGATAGTTTAAATAATTATTGATTCCGCTTACCACTTAAATAAAATAATAAAGTTCAGCAAACAAATCCTATGTGATATTTCTATTTTGTCTATGTCTACTCGCTATTAGGAAATTGTATCTGCTAATTATAGTTCATTACAAACTGTCATCTTTTCCATCCTCGGAGAAAAAATCTAAATTTCAGTTTAGCCTATTAATTGAACAAAGAAAGTGCTTAAGTGTAAAATGTAATATCACTTTTAATGAAGACCGACTTCAAAAAAAACCCCAAGTATTTATAGCACATAAAAACAGAGATTAGGTCACCAATACTGACCGTCGTTTGTGGCGAAATTTCCCTTAATTTCCCTTCCTCTCCACTTTTTTTTATCTGAAATGGCGAACAGTTTTTTTACAGCCAGTTAATTATTCGAGAACAAAAATTAATACATCACAAAGAAAAACCTTTCTTAATTATAGCCTAGAGCAGAACTCCGGTTTTAAAGACCACAGTTACCCATTTTTATACCTAAATAACTTGGAATCCCCCAGCTAGATAGAAAGTAACTATGAAATGCTTTAGCCTTGCCAAGGGAAATAACTAATTTCGTCACTGAATTCTTGAGCATAAAGCTTTTTCCTTTTTTTTTTTCTTTCTCTTTGAGAAAACAACATCCATTGTTTATATATAAAGAAGATATTTTTTCTCATTATTAAATACTCAGAACTTAACAAGCTTGTAAATACTATAGAGATTTTTCTCATGAGAATGTTGCAGCAGAATTGATTTTTCATTTAAAAAATAATATGTTGTGATGTTATGAACCTTGTAAACAAGAATGGGAAGATGTTGATATTTAAGCGTTCTTTCATTTTCTTTCTATTAAGAGAAAGAAATTAAAGAACTCTCTCTGAGATTCTCTAACTTACATTCCACACTGGTGTCGTCCTCATCATCTGACCGCGGTTCAAAATTAGGTCGGTCCCAAAACAGACCCCATGTTGCTTCAAAAGGGGACCTTAATATAATTAAAACATTTTAAAAATCACAGGTCTGATAATTTTTAATTAATAGCATATATGGTAGTGGATTATGTAGGAAACAAGTTTCAATCAATATATGACCATTCATAAGAATTAAAAAGCCATTTCGTAAAAATACAGTAATGCTACACACTGCTTTATATCAGTTATATAAGCCACAGAGTGGAGTGTTTTCTTCTATTAATATGAAGAAATTAGAAAAATATATATTCTTAGTATCCCAAAAGACTCATTTGGCTTCATCGTAGGAAAGTTTCCAATGTGTCACTCAATGCTCTGGCAATAGTTGTTGCAACTACTTAGTCGATCAGGAAATATGACAACATACGGTCTTTTGGATCCCATATGTTTCCCTCTAATCCGAAAGGCTGATTATGTTTTCAAAACTCTCTCGTCTTTGTTAAGAAAAGATCCTCATTAAGAACTTTATAGGTTAACCATGTGTACGGAAAAGATATTAATCTCTCCTGTCAAATATATAGTTGGCGCATGCGTGGTACTTGCAAAGTGGAATGGAATGTCGCGCATGCGCCCAACCGGTAAGTGACGCTCATCTTTGGCAGAAATGAGTTAGCTGTGATTCACAAATGACTTGGGTAAAGGAACTCTCAATTGAAACCCACAATTAAGTATTAAAAATGATAAAAAGTAATCCGAGCATTGTAAATACTGTAAAAAGTGTGTTGTGAAATGAAAATATAAAAGGAATCAGTGCCGGATGGTCCGTCAACTACTTACAAAACAAAAATAAACAACATATATCCTATCATTTTGTCTAAGGTATTCTCAGATTACATTGGACAATGCTTTTTGCCTTGAAAATAGTATTTTACTTTAAAAGTATTTTATTTTGAAGAATTTGGGCTCTTCAAATGAAAGATTAACTTTGATTTTTGACAGCAATCATGGCTGTTAATTTTTGTTAACAGCCATGATTGCTTTATTAGCAGGTGCCAGTGGTAACAGCCTTGATTTCAGATAATTGGATTTCCAACGACATTTGGACTACGATACAAAAATTAACGCAAATGTAATAGAAAAGATTATTCAAAGATTATTACTTTTTGTCATAAGTAGCATAACAAATAAATTAAATCATTATTCAAATAAAAAATGACATTTACAAACTGCATATGTCTAGAATCAAAATGCTGCAGGCCTGCAATGACTTAAAAATTCTGAACAAAGATATGAATAACGATAATTTATTTAAAATTTATTTATTAAAAAGAAAAGCATACAACAGAGAAAACTCCAGTTACAGAGTGTAGGAACAAAGTGAACATCAAACACACAGAGAACAAAAGCCGCAATCAAAGAATGTTAAATATATTTTTAAAAAACTTATTGGAAAATCAAAGGTTGAAAACAGTCTTCATAAAAACCTTAAAAATATGAAGAGAATAAAAAATTTATAATCACTAAACCTTAAAAATTTTTTACATATGTATAAATAATTTAAATTTGAACACACACAGTCACAAAGACATTAAAAGGCACACTAGGATATTAAAAGCTGTATACAGATGATTCTTAATAACATAAAAACACATTAAAGATTTAAGAATTAAAATTAATAAATCTAAAAATGTTAAAAAAAACATGTAGGATTAAAAGTTAAATACACACAATCACAAAACTATTAAAAACACACTAGGAATTTAAAAGTTGTAATAATTTAATCTCAAAAACTCGAAATGACATATTAAAAATATTAGTTTCCTCAGATAACCTGTCAAAAACTCTATAAACTGTATATTTTTGTTTATTTATTTAAAGAAGAAAACACACATTGAAAAGTCAAGAATCCAATCACAGAGTGTAATGACTGAACACAGACGCATATAAAAACATTAGAAAACGATGCAGAATTACAAAAATGAATACAATAGGGGTCGAAAAATTAAAAACGCATGATAAATTTAGAAATAATGAGTGTGAAAAGGCAAAAGAAAACATATCATGGATTTAAAATCTGTAAACAATAAATTTTAAAATTTGTTCGCATACTTAAATCTCAAAAATACATTTTGAAATAAACCTTTGTTTCTTAAAGATCTGGCAGGCACATCAAAATATACGGAGCTCTGTATATACATAATTGCAATCAATAAAACCATTAATGACTTTGTAAAAGAAGAGAACACAAGAAAGATCACGTCTTGAACATAAACTAGGTATATTAAAGATATCAAGTAGACGTGACGAAGACATATCCTGCAAGTGAAATTAATTTTCTTGTAAAATAAATATCGTAAGAACTCGTTACTTTGAATTTCCATAACTAGGATCCCATATAATACTGCAGTATTCAAGATTACATCGGACATAAGTGCAGTACAATAAAATGCTTACAATACATACCTTTAAAGCAAGTTCATTGGAAAATTCCGTAGTTTTGCGCTTAAGAATTACAAGCCAACGATATGCCTTAAAGACCATGGCATCAATGTGTTGAAAAAAATCAGGTTTACTGTCAAAAATGATACCCAGATCAGTAACTGAATTTGAGTGAGATAACAGAAAATTGTTAGTTTTATAATCGTAAGTCAAAGTTTGAGGTTTTCGAGTATAACTAAGAATACTACATTTTTCAATATTCAGGAGTAACTTGTTGTCAGCGGACTACTCAAACAAATAGTCAAGATCAATTTGAAAAAGAACAGCGTCTAAATTGGATCGCATTAGCCAAAAAAAAATTTAAGTCAACAGAAAAAATATAAGATATTTAGAGTACTTCAAAACACAACAAATGTCATTAATAAATAAAATAAAAAGCAGGGGTTCAATATTAGAGATTAGTTCAACACTAGTATAGATTTATCAGTCAGTTAGTTTGGCTGTTTTCGTCGATAAAATTGTATCAGGGTTTTTTTAGTCAAAGAATGACCTAGGTATTGCTGATAAAAGATGAATCGATAAGGATTTTTGTTAAACTTCAGAAGGAATTAAATTTCTGTATTTCGTGGGATGTTTACTTTAAAAATTTTATACTTTTGTATAGGAAATTATGTCGAATTTTAATGTAATTGTTGTTGTTTTGTTTGCTATCAACTGAAT
>BGPR01035110.1:0-16141 GCA_013235015.1 Araneus ventricosus
TGTCCCAACACTGTTTTTTCCCACCCATTCAAGTCGAAAAATCAGGCACGTCCATTCATTTGAAGTTCCAAAGTGCGCTGGCAGTAGAGGGAGAGCGACTTTTTCCCCCCCTCTACAGCTGCTCTTCGATCCCTCTATTCCTCCCCCCACTCCGCGGATTTCAGATTTGCAACCCTCGTAGCAGGGTCTCGGTCTATTCAAATCGTTTGAAGTGCCGATTACCGTCGCAGAAGATGCCATCAAATTTTCGGCGTTTGGTTGGAAATCCTAATTTTCCCAGCCGCTATGCTGTTTTCCATAGGTTTTCGCCCTTGACGCTTGTTTTTTCCTTCCCGTGTTCCAGAATTTCCATTTTGGAAGAGGTATGAGTGACTTGCTTTACGAGCGGCGCATGCGACGATTCCTCAGATAGAGGTACGACCCGACATCGGCGTGGAGGTTATTCAACTCCACACCATGTTTGTAGCCACGTAAGGAGTGAGGCTATAGCTTACATATAAAGAAGAGGGTTAACCTCAACTTGAGATGCCCTCCGAAGATGGTAGTTACAACAATGGAAGAAAAACACGTGATTAAATATTTTTAGGAACAAGGAAAACGGTTTAAAGTTCTTTGCAATAATGAAAAGTATTGTTGCAAATATTGCTTAAAATTACCATTTAAGAATGCTAAAATTTGGGGGAGGGAAATGGACGACAATAAAATTGGTATCATTGAAACAATAATTCAATCTTTTTTTTTTTTTTTTTTGGTGGTTTAAAAATTATTTTTATGACAGTAAAATTTTCGAAAGTTATTGCCGAAAAAGGGCAAAATTATTTTGCTCATTTTTATAATTGGCAACCGCGTCTAGAAGTGTTCAATTATTCAAATTTATAATAATTTTTATGTTTTTAAATTTTCTCACCTACATGTGGAAATTCATATCATATATTTTGATAGTAGGGGGAATGCAAGGACATTGATACACTTTTATGTGGAAAGCTAAAAAATGATTTTACCAACTGTAATAATTAGAATTAATGCTGTATATTTATACATTTGCTGTACAGTTTTTTTCCTCCAGTTTTAATAAATTCGTAAAAAAAATAAAAATAAATAGTTTAAACTTAATTTACAACAATACCTTCCATTTTCGCAATGAAATTCACACCTTTTTCATTATTTAAACAAATACTTCATTGCATGTTTCTCTTTGATAGTTCATTTTTACGTTTTCTCCATTTCTGATGATGATGTTCCAAAGTAGTTGCTGTTAAGGCACATTGATACACACAGAAGACGTGTATCAATGTGCCTTGGAGTGAATTGTATCAATCTGCTTCAAGAGCCCATTTTACTTAAAACAAGTGGTCATGCAAAATCTACTCTAAACAACTTCAAAACTGAATATAGTTCAGAAACATAAATGTTTTTTGCTGTCTTTGGAGTAGATTCCCTGGCAGGAAAACGTAACTAGTTAAAAAAAAATCACACAACACATGCTTAGAGTAAAATTCACTTAGACGAGAACTCCTCGTACTAAGTAATTGAATACTATCTAAATCGAAATTGGGTAGGATTTATATTTCTTATTTGCAAGATTGAAGGTATATGTAATTTCAAAGTTTAAAATGTATTTGAAAAGGGGAAAAATATTTTAATAATACTCCTAAGTTATTTATTTATTATTTTTTACCTTTCAGATATTTATTGTGTATATTACTTTAAATGTTAATATGTCATATAATTCTTTTTATTTTGAATTCTTTCTATGGTATTACTTTTAAATATGTATCTTGTAGTTCTTATGCCTATCATTCTGCTGTGTCTTGAAGACTTGAAAAATACATGTAGCATCTTGATTGCCTTATGTGATACCTATACTTTTAAGAAACTGTGAAGAAGTTTTTAGTGATTCTTAATAATTATAAAATTTATTATGTGTTTTTATTTAATGAATCTCAGAAATATGTAATTTGTCTTAAGGTGGCTAACTTTTGTTTCATGTGTTATTCTTTTTATTCTAGTGTATTAGTATAAATTTCTGTGATCTTCTCTTTATGCATGCTGTATTTGAGATATGTTACTATAATAATTTTATTTACACATACATACATTATATAAAATTTTCGAGCATGATACTAATTAATTCTAAACCTTCTGCATATTCAGTAAAACTCTTGATGTTATAAAATAATTACTTAGAAGAATGTACTTAGTCTTTGTCTCAGTATACATTAATTGAGCTTTAAGAAACATGTTTTGTGATACAAATTCCTTTTAAAAAACAGGCATAAATTTGTTTGAATTTTTTTTTCATTTGTGTAAAAATGCAACGAATAATCATGATATTTTGCTGCATAAAATAAATACTTTTAAAAGTAAAATTGTCTTTTTTTTATTCTCGTTTATTTTACACTTAAAATCTGAAATTTATTATAAATAAAATGCTTATGTAGGTTTCTAAAATTTGATTTGTCTAGCAATACTAAAATGAGTTTAGATTTTAATTTACTCATGTGTAATCATTTCTATCAGGAATTTTGCAGAGAGCTGTAAGTAAATATACATATCGTTTCAAGCCTGTTTTTCTTTAGTAAATATTTAACAGGTGGAAATTGCATGTAAAGAATTTTAATAAGGGAAAATGTTCTAATTTCATTGTTCTGTTACAATATAGCTTTCTCTAGCTATTTAATGCTTCACCAAGTGCTAGAAAATAATATGAATGAATTCCCCTCTAAAATGTTGATATAAAGGGAAAATTCTTTTAAAGATTAGAAACTCAGATATATCTAAGACATGGGTTCCCAACCTTCTTTCCCTCATGTACCCCTTGATTATTCTTTTTATTTTCTCGTACCCCCTACTATCATATCCAAACCCCCATACACACAACCATCCGTCTATGCGACGAAGTTTTTATCAGTCATTCTAAGTTAGTTTAAAAGTGAAATGACTGTTATTAATAACATTTGTAGAACTTATTTTTGATTTTATATTTTATTCCATTTTTACAACAGTATTAGTTCAATGTCAAAACAGATGAAATCAGTATTCTAGTAATTTCGTTTTAACTTATAAAGATAGCAAAAAATTACACTTCGTAATAACCAACTACTCAAGTGATATAGTTATAAATAGCAAGTATTCACTTGGAGAACCAATATTCTCTTTTTTAATTCCTTGTGTTTTATTGTTTCCGCCATTTACAACTTTGATTTCGCATACCACAGGTTGGAAACCTCAGATCTGAGATATTTTATATTGTGATATTCATATTATATTGTCTGTTAAGTATTTTTCATGCATATTTTGATCAGTCTTATCAAATGTTTATTTAATTCAAATTTGAATACTTCCTCCAAAATTTTAACATTGACTTCTGTAAACAATAAATATAATTTCGGCTGTTAAGAAAAAAGCTACAGACCTCAAAAGAGTGTGATAAATTGCACATGATTTAAACAATTACATTAATCGGTCTACATCATCTATTACATGGTAATTATATAAAATTTACATAAATTTGTACATTGTGAAAAGAACAGGATTTGTGCATCTGTGTCAAGTATCAAAGATCAGCCATTTTAGTAACATTCTGTCATTTGTTACAAAATGCGTCTCTTGCTTTTAGCATAAAGTATTTCTCTGTTGCAATCCATTACATCAAAGTAGAGAAATTGTTTATATGTTCACACATGGAACAATATCTAGGTTTGTCGCAGCACATATAGAAATTTTTATCTTACGACAAGTACATCAAAATATCTGTAAGCTCGAATTATCTTTCAAACTCATGTTCATCCTTTGTCATTTCAACTCAGTTTCTTGCAATAAAGAGACTATTGAACACAAATTTAGTAAATTTTATAGATCTATAATTTTATAGTGCCTGTTATTATTTTCGTAATAACAGGCACTTGTCACACTGATGATGAATTTTATAAAAAGAGTTCATAGTATTCAACATGTGCCTCTGGAAGCTCTTTCAAGCTGCTTATTGTCTAAAGGAAAAGTTTTATTACCAATTTCATTAAGAAGTTTATATTATAAACTTCGGATATCTCTTGAAAAAATTCCGTATCCTTGATTGAATCGAGAAATGAACATAAATGTATTTTTGTTGGTTTAATGCTGTTATTTGCTTCTATAATTAATTCATACTGTTGCCAACAGCTATCAAGGAATAGTAACTTAAAGGAAGTTCTGAGTACCCTCGTTCATTGACCTTTGCAAAGAGAAAACATTCAATATTGGAATAAATGGAATATATTTTTTTTGTTAGTTTATTCTTTGAAAATTTTTAATATAATATTATTATCCATTAGTAGAAGGGAAAAAACCCCGACAATAACGTCACATTTGAAGAAAAATGTCTTTCTGCATCTTTAAGACCAAGGCATGTGAAAACAACCAAGTTCCTGAAACAGTGCTTATGTTGACACAGCCATGAAGTAATGCAGCACTCAAATATATTATGTAAGCATGCATAACGACGACTTGAAAGTGCTGCAGAGCTTGCCAGCTTAAAATACTTCTTGCTTTGCTATAGCAGTTCACTTTTGTTTTATATCATAGTTTTTCAGTACTTTATATTTTGTTACTGTTTTTAGTTCCATTGCTTATACTTGATTCTTTACCATCGTCTGTAGTATCAGGCTTCTGTTTTTCATGGTCACTGTTGTTTGCATCTTTCTCTAGTAGTCGAGGGGCAAGCAGTGCGATGGAGGTTGCACCTAAAGGTGCTGCGATTAAGATAGACAATACAGCTGTTGTCAGGATCTGTAGCAGAAAGGAACATATTAAAGGCAAAAATAAATTCTTTGGGTTTTAAAAAGGAACATATTATAGGCAAAAATAAATTCTTTGGGTTTTAAAAAGGAACATATTATAGGCAAAAATAAATTCTTTTGGTTTTAAAAAGGAACATATAGGCAAAAATAAATTCTTTTGGTTTTAAAAAGGAACATATTATAGGCAAAAATAAATTCCTTTGGCTTTAAAAGGGAACATATTATAGGCTAAAATAAATTCTTTTGGTTTTAAAGTAAATTGTTAAATTGTACTTGGGAAAAGAAAGCCAATGGAATTTTAAAGAGAAAAGTTTTAGAATCTTTTAGTATTACTCGTATAATATCTACTTTTATCATACATGAAGTGCAAATTGATTTGAGAAAGCCATATTACTCATTTTGTGTTTAATGCTTTACTTTTAAACCCCTTAAAATATATTTTCTTTTAAACCATATATATAAAAGTATTAAGCAATCATAAATATTTCATTATGACTTTTAGATGGAATAGATTTTTGGAATTTGAACTCTATAGATACGGGATTGTCCCACACGTCTCAAGCAAAAGACGATAGAAGTCCGAATGTCACTCTCAAATTTCCTCCCCCTTTCGTTAAGTGTGATTGATGTCACATTTTGTCATGAGTGCTTGCTTTGCTTTCTTTGTTAGAGTGGATCGCCCAGATGTGTTTGGGGAAGAAGGGAGTTTTCTTACAATTCGGACAATGCCAACTGTCATTGTGGTTTTTGAGGGGGTAAGTGAAATTCCCTTATCTTTGATAGAGGAGCTCGAACTTTCCCGTATTTTCTGGTCCCTTTATTTCAATGGCCTTAGGAACCATAGGGATAAATTCATCAGTTGCAGATGTTAAGAGATTTCGATTTGTGAGTAGTTTTATCCGAATCTAATGTGCATAATTGGTGATTTAAATCGCTTTCATATTGAAATGTAATATGATAAACTATATCTGACAGTGATAAACCCTCAGACAATTTCTGTGGAAAACATTCAAAATCATGACAAATAGTTAAGTGCTACATAAATATTCAAATCTAATTGAATTGAAGCGTTATACTTTAATTCTTGTGGCAGTTTTTGAAATGTTTGTAGCATTAAGACCTTGTTATTCTGCTTCATCTGACTTGATAAATTAAATACCATTTTGAAAATTTATCTTTGGCTATTGAGGCAGCAGCATAGCAATGGACAGAGGGCGTATATATGCCCCAAAATGGTAATCTTAGGGAGCATAGTGAAAACAAAACAAGAATATATTTATTCACCGATTACAAGGAGGATTAGCTAACAAAGTCATAGATGCTGTTTTTCCTTTACTACATCACTGTACCGGGAATAAATCAAACAAGTTTTAAACTAAAATCAAATGATGAGGATGCTTACTATTTTGAATTAATAACCTATTTTTTGTTCCATAAATAAGTATGGTATTTACAATTATATGAGGTCTGGGTTATTAAACCATTATCTCTTTAATTTCATAATTATAAAAAAATGTTAATTTCTGAAATGAAAACTGGTTTTAAGATTGATATTATACCATCCAAGGAACAGAAATGAAATTTTGTCACTTCATTCGTTCAAATTACTGCTACGTTTGCTTCACAATACAGAAGACATTAACTTTCAAAATACCTTTAATAAAGAGAATTTAGATTTTATTTCCAAAACATTTAATACCATTAATGCAATTCCGAAATTTAAAAATAATCATCGACCGATACAGTTTTAAAAAAGTAACCACATCTGTTGAAATCAAATATCACAATAACCTCTTGCACATGCAGAGATTATCATGTTTTATCAGTGTCAAACAAACTCTTGTGACTTGTACAATAGGGTGGATCGAAAATCCAAAGTGTGGATAAAATAATCGGCATAGGTTGCAAAAGTTGTCTTTTAAGTGTACTAGCATACAGTCCAATTTTTTTCAATTTTGTTTAATATCTTCCGGTGCTCCAAGACGCTTAAATATTTGCGAAAAACGATTTTTATGTAAATTTCGAATTAAAAATTAAAAATAAAAAATGTTTTAAAGAAACGATTTTACAGGGAGAAACGTAGATGATAGGGCGAAGGAATGATAAAAATACCAACAAAAATTGGAAACATATCGTAATGAAAAAATATCGTGTCTGTTCGATATCACATTTTGTAAATGTACAACTTTCAATACATGTAAATGCCAAAGAGACATGAAAATTCCACTTGCTGAGCAATTGTTAATGAAAGAACGAATATTAGAAAAGAAAATGTTTATTGGAGAAGTGGAAGTACTTGCTACTGAAAAAAGAGAAAAGGAAAAAAGAAAACAGATGGAAGACAAAAGAATAAAACGTAAAATGGTTAAAACTGATGCTGATGCTGCTCATGCTCAATCAATGGAGCTACTTGAGCTCAACACTATGTCTTCGACCTTGTATACAGATACGGATGTAATTACCTTGGAATATCAATCATAAAATCGTTTAGATTTCCCTACCTTAGCAATGGAATATGATCGATACTGAATTTCAGATAGAGAAGCTGCTTCATTTGCCAGTGCTGTTCTATAAGGCATTGGAATTGTACACGAAGGAGAGGCTACGAATGTGGTAGATCGCAATAAAATTCGTAGACAGCGTAAAAAGCTTTAAAATGCAGTTGCAAAGTCTACTAAGTTAACAGTGTCTTGTTCTCTTTTAATCGGATTATATTTCGATGGGAGAAAAGACAACACAAAAGTGCTAATTAAGAAGGACACAAAGTACTACCCATAGACAACGAAGGAGGAGCATTATACTCTTGTATACGAACCTACCTGTTTATATCGGACATGTTACTTCTGCAACAGGAGGAGCTAAAACCATAGAAGAAGCAATACTCAATTTTTTGGAACACATAATATGCGATTAAATGGGCTAACAATAATTGGATGCGATGGAACAAAAGTTAATACTAGGCACAAGGGAGGTATTATTCGCTTGATGGAACTGGCCTCAATAGACCATTTCAATGGTGAATTTGTTTGCTTCAAACAAATGAGTTACCTCTCCGTTATCTACTAAATTCTTTGGATGGTGCAACAACTGGTGCTAAAGAATTTTGTCGAACACTTGGTAAAGCAATCAAGACTTACCAGGAGCTACCTGTAGCTCCTTTTTCTTCGATAGGTGTGGAGAATATGCCACACAATATAGATAGAATGGTTCTCAGCAATGATCAGCAATGTCTATATGATATTTGCCTAGCGATATCACGCGGTGAATGTTATTCTGACCTGCATTAAGAAAGCCTGGTCCAGTTGTTGACTCAAAGTGGCTAACAATTGCAGGTAGAATATTGAGGTTGTATGTGGTCACAAAAAAACCATCTGTCAATCTTATTATTCTTGCAACATATATTATGAAGGTAAATGCAACCTGTATGGTTCCTCGTCAAGACAAAGCCTTCCATAACAGAAGGAGCGCTACATATTTGGAGACTTATTTCATTTTTTTAGATATTTGGAACCCAATTTAAGAAATATAGTACACACTTTTATTCAACTAAATAGTTTCTTTTGTCATCCAGAAAATTTGCTATTGTCAATTTTCACATATAGGGAGAAAATATAAGGTCTTTAGCAAAACGAAAACTAATTTGTGATAGAAATGAAAACAGAGGATAATCAGAATAAGAATTTTTCAAGTACCATAAATAGATTTTAAAGCAAGGGATTTTTTTGCACTTATTAACTGGCAACGAGTTGGACATTTGAACCACCTCTTTTGATGAATGTGCCATTCAAAGAAATAGAGGACATGGTAAAAGTTAGACGGAGGAATGGTCAAAATATCCATGCCATACCCAAGCTGTAGAAAGATGTTTTCGCATAGTGTCTGAAGCATCGGAAAGTGTATATGGAGAAGAGAAGAGACACGGTTTTATATCGAATAGAATACAATTAAGAAGTCTTATCAAGCCAAATTATAATACCAAAAAGGATTGCATCGTTTAGAAATATGTAAATCTTCAAACTAATAGAATTAAAAAATCCATGATTAAGTTCACTTTTTATAAGTTTTGTGATTTATTGCTTTGACTATTAAATTTATACTTCATGTATTATTATAAAATTATAATTATTTATAAGTTTATACTTTAATACTTGAATAATCTCCCAATTTTTCAAATATTTTTCATTAATTCACAATTTTTAATAGATAAATGTAAAAATGTCAATTTTTAACTTTTTGGGGGGCTTTCGGGATACAAGAAGATATGAATGAACTTTAATAATAATAAAAAACGCACACTAATATACCCTAAACAAAACTTTCTTACCCGGAGCTAAAGGAAATTTTCAATATTTTTTTTATAAATTTCCCAAAAGAAAATGTCATTTTTAACTATTTTTGGGGCATTGGAAGATATGAATGGATTTCAATAAAAAAATATATTTAAACTAATATACCTAAGACACAACTTTTCCACACCATGCCAAAAATAATTTCAAAACAAAACAAAAAAAATTGTAAATTTTCATAAAAAATTCAATTTTTAACTATTTTTGAGGCGCTTGGGGCACCGGAAGATATAAATGAATTTCAATAAAAAAAATTATATAAACTAATATACTTAAGACACAACTTTCCCGCCCCATGCCAAAAAGAATTTCAAAAAAAAAAATTTCCTATACTTTTCGATCCACCCTATTGTACAATGACCATTTGGTACTTCCATATTGGAGTTGCATTTAAAACTTATTATATCAAATTAATGACTTTATTTCCTTCAGTGATGTATTTTCAATATGTGAAAAGCTTACCGTTATTCCAAACTCTTCAGCTTCAGCTCCCAACTGTTTCTTTCTGGCTAATGAGAGAGCCACTGGACCTATTGCAGCCTGTCAAATAAAAACAAGAATCATTGGAAGAAATTTCATAACTATTCAAAATGAAAACAATACTAGTAAACGAAAAATGTCCATAAATTACCTCAATTTATGTTAGTTAACTGTGACTTATCCAGTTTATTACATAAGTTGCTTTTAGCGTAATATTCTTTTTCGAATTTTATTTAACCAAAGCTAATTATTTAACCAAAGTTCATCTCAGTTCGTAGTTATAATTACATACATAAATGAGTTTAAAAAATAATGATGTTTGAAGGAAATATTCAACTGAATCTTGTCAAAAATAAGCTGTTTCCTTTTGGTGCATGCTGCCATCTATAGGTGACAAAAGGAAAAATTGCTATCTTTCTTTAGAATTGGTAGATTTTAGTTATAATTTTAAAATGCAATAAACTTTATTAATTGCAACAGCATTAAATTAAAGTTTGTTATCATTCTTTTCAGATTATATTAAACATATATGTGTAAGATTTAAAATAAGCCCTATCTAATATGTTTCATGATAACATCACAGATTTCGAATTATCTGTTTATACATAGAGAGTAGATGTATTTGAAATTATTTCGAACATATTAAAATTTTATTAGAATTTGAAATATTTTAGATTTAAAATCGAGGTTTATCATAGAAAACGTCATGTATTTTTAATATACAGTCTGGTCATAAAAATGAAGCATTGTTGGAATCGCTATGTATTATCTGAAAGAGTTAGAGGATTACATGAAAAATAGGGGTGGAAGTTATCCAATTCTAAAGGAACTTGTGCATGTTAGAATTGAATTCAGAGTCAAATAAATCTGCTGTAACTTGTCACTAGCCAGGCATAGCGAGAGAATCTCAATATTTCTTAAAATAATCTTACACGGCTTTTTTTGTATCCGCTTCAATGACCAGCACAAAATAATCTACGAAGGCTTGTATATTAAAGACAGACCTTCGGACTGATCTTTTGATCCAAGAGCTACCATATATGGTACAAACATACTTTGGAGGATGGGAATGAGCATATCGGAGCCATTTCTTTCTCCAAATTTTTATTCGAATTTTAGTTAATTAAAAATGAGTTCATGAAAAATGCGACGCAACACAGCTCCCCCATTATTCAAAGCTGTAAGACAGAAGTAGTGGGAGCTACGACCTAGTAACTTTCGGCGCAAGCGTGGAAAGGTTCAAGGTCAAAATGTGACAAGTATCTTCACTCTGATACTTTTTGATCACTCCTTATACTTTGCTGAAGAAACCATGAAAAGTAAACTACGCAAAAGATGTTTAATTGAAATTAGACAACCATTATGCCCTGCGAATAGTTATCATTGGCGTTGCTGCAACTTATACCGCCGTTTACAAGTTGCGTAGGGCACATAGACCTCAAAATAAAGATAATGAATTTCTGTTTGTGCGGGAAAAACATTTCATTAAAGACGTATTGTTTAGCAATGGATTCGGAAACCATCCGTGCTTTTGCGCATGCGCCGGGTGGAGTTATTTTCATCAAAATAAAGGGAAAGTGAAGAATGGAAGGATGATGTTTACATTTTACTGAGCGTGATCTAACAAAGAACTCCGGAAATGCGCTCATATGGCACATTGCCTGACACCCCTTTCCGGTGTAAAATTGTCCAAAAGTGGTAGTCTCGGAATCCGTTGCTGAACTGCAATTCCTTGTTTGACGCCCTCAATCTCTGCAAATAGGTTGCGAAATCGTGCGTCAACCCCCAGACTTCCTTTCGGATATCGGTAATTCATTGACAAAAGTCCAAAAATACAAATTAATTTCATTAGTTATTTATATGTACATAATGTGCCTCGATTCTTCTGAGTTGTAAAATTTTTTTCCTGCGTGCCTGATTTTGCTGCCCCCTTTTAGCTATGCTACGGCTAGTTAATGCAATTATTATAAGAAAAGGTTAAAATAAAATATATTAAATCAAAAATCTCTGTTTCATTTGATGACATCCTCTTGTTCACTAAGCGTGTTTTAAACTATCCGTGATCCAGTAACTGTTTTAGGCCGCGGTGGCCTAGTGGTAAGGTCTCAGCATTGGGAGCCGGAGGGTTCCAGGTTCGAAACACGATTCCACTGAAGATCCGCCGTGTATGGGGCCTGTTGCACGTTAAATCATACGTAGCGGCCAAACGTCCTCCCGGCGGTGGAAGTTTGGAGAGTTGAGTGCCAGCTCAAGTGACGTCCTCATCATCTGACTGCGGTTCAAAATTACGAGGTCCGTCCCAAAATAGACCTCGTGTTGCTTCAAAACGGGATGTTAATATAACTAAACTAAACCAATAACTGTTTTCAATAATATCACTGAAACCGTCTCGACCTAACTGAATATAATTTTCCAAATTTACCTGCACAGTAGCTTTTGGTAAACCAGCAAATGTGACAAAAATTTGTTCTTTAAGTGTTAGGCCTGCTGAAAATGCAGATGCGAAGGCTGCGAGCATGCGCGCAGCAATACCGAAGAACAGCGTCGCCAATCCAAGACCTTGAAAAAGGAAATGAATAATTTGTTTTATTTATTGAATTTAATGTTACTAAATTTAAATACACAAACAACACTCACACAAAGAAATTTGTTATGACTGGATTATCTATCCTAATAAAATTCGAAGGTAAACAAACGTACGTATGTATGTATGTCCGGCTATCTTCTCACTAACCGCTGAACGGAGAAGCACGCGGAAAGTACCAAAAGATGGGGATTAATCCAAGGAATCCATTTCGGCCATTTAAATTCCGAAATTACAATTAGTTTAAAAGATATTAATTAAAAACGTCAAAATGAATGAATTGACGTGCTGCCATCTATTGGCAGAATGGTGAATTCATTCACGGCGAATTATTTTTTTCTGCCCTATTATTAGTTTTCGCATCCGGTGTTGCATTTTTTTATTTATTTAACGGAAGTTGGTATTTCCTTTTGAGCGATCTTCTGTGTTCTGTGTTTGGATTTATTAACAATTGAAAATATCGTTTTCCTGTATTTTTCTTTCTTTTTTTTTGTCGTACGGTGTTTCGAAACATTTACGTTTGTTGGGGGAAATATTTATTCATTTTTATCCGTTTTTTTCATTATTATTCGTTTTATTTTTTTCTTCTGCAAAACAAATATCATGCTAATCTGTTTTAATTTATAAGCATAAGAATTCTCGCGTTTTCTTTCAAACCAAACTGCTTTAAGGTAGTAAAAAGGCTAGAACTGAAAGTTTTAATCCAACAAGAGAGGATTCAAAACAGATTTAGGTTTGTTGGGGAAGCTTAGCGACAATATTTGTAGGGAAAAAACAGAGGCGGGCATATGAAAAAATGTGGATCCCGAGAAATGCTGGGTTATTAACTATAAGGTAATTAAAAGGTTTGATTTAAAAATTTTAAATAAACAATATAGGATTCAAAGAATTTTTTACGTTTTGGGGGAAACGTAACGTTTACGTTAGCGACAATATGTGCAAAAAAATTAACCGGAGGCGGGCATATGAAAATTAGTAATAAAAAGACTAGATTTTAAAGAATATTTACATTTGTTGGGGAAAGTATGTGACAATATTTGTTGAAAAAAATGGAGCCGGGCATATGAAAATATGGATCCCAAGGCCTCACATGATCTCATTTCTCTCCGCCCGGGAATATCCTATTATTCAAGATTGCCCGTGCAACGCCGGGCCATGCAGCTAGTATTCTATATTAAAATTCGAACGTCAACAAACATATGTTTCTATGTCCTTCTATCTTCTTAGGAACCACTGAATCCTGAAACTATCCATAAGTACCAAAAGATGGAAAATAATCCAAGGAATCCATTTCAACTATTTAAATTCCGAAATTGTAATTAGTTCAAAAGATATAATTAAAAACGTCAAAATGAATGAATTGACGTGCTGCCATCTATTGGCAGCATGGTGAATTCATTCACGACGGATTATTTTCTTTTCCCTATTATTAGTTTTCGCATCCGGTGTTGCACTTTTTTCATTTATTTAACGGAAGTTGGTATTTCTTTTTGAGCGAGCTTCTGTGTTTGGATTTTATTAACATTGGAAAAAATCATTTTCATGCTTTTTTCTTTCTTTTTTTGTATTAAAGTGTTTAATTTCGTAACGTTTGTTAGCGACAGTAAGTGACAATATTTGTTCATTGTAGAGAAAAACGGAGGCGGGGCTTATGAAAATAAAGGGATCCCAAGGTCTCACGTGACCTCACTTCTCTCCGCCCGGGAATATCCTATTATTCGTGATAGCCCGTGGAACACCGGACCACACAGCTAGTACTTCATTAAAATTATATGCCAAAGAAAAACGAAGGAACCAATATAATGTTATTTCGTATAGAAGATACCAGGCAATGATAAGCGTTTTAAAATTTTCAGTTACTTATTATCATTAAATTTATTGAAAAATATCAGAGAATTAATTAAACTAATTACTTTAAATGGGCTCAGAAGTTTTTTTTAATACCGCTTAATCCTTTATAAGGCCATTTTTTTCTAGTAGTGGTATAATAAAATAACTTGGGTATTGAGATTAATTTAAGAAAACAAATTCATTTAGCTTATTGGGTGACATTTTTTTTAATTAATTTTATTAATTAATAATTAATTACCAAGTCAAGACACTTCTTTATGGTTTGAGATAAGAAAGCGGAACATTCAGGTTTTTACTTTCTCGTATACGAAGTATACAAAGAGAAAGTATCGTAATCGTCAAAAAATTCGAATTCGAGATTTTGACGAATCTCCACGTTTCAGACTTCTCTGAGTCCGAAAAACACAATTTTGGAATTATGTCTGTCTGTGAACACGATAACTCGAAAACTAATAGAGCTACGGGGATGAAATTTGGTATGTGGTCTTTAAACATAATTTGTAGGTTGCTATCATATTTTGGACAAAATCCGTCCACGGGAAGTCTGTCTGTCTGTATGACCGCGGTCATGTGAATACTATAACTCAAAAACTTGAATAGCTAGATGGATAACATTTGGTAGAGAGTTTTATCGTCATGAATGTAGGTCCGTATAAAATTTTGGGCCAAATCCGTCAACGGGTTGACTGTCTGTCGGTCTGTATAATCGCATACTTGTTAAGCATTCGTTTCAAAACTGATCTTCATGCGCATGCGTACTTAGCAATCTTTGGTACCAAGCGGGAGGATTACGTCACTTTGTCCTTGAGGCGGAATTTGTGATAGATATGTTTTATCTCGTGTTTTGTTTTCACTCGCTCGTATAATAAAGTGGCTGGAGTGTGATGGAAAATAAATATTGCTAAGTTTTAATACATAGGCATCTCTTTTAATATGATTCTTCACTTCAATATTTTTCAATCACTATAATCTGCAATGAAAAACCTTCTGATATTCGTTGCATTCTGGATTACAGTAGGTTCGATTTTTTTATCAACGCAAGGGAAGAGGAAATGACAAATTTTTGAGCAGTATACGAGAAAGTTTAGGGGAGGCCACTCCCACTGGTTGTTTCATCGAAAAATTTGGCGACAACTTACGCCAACCTTAAAAAATGGATTTCAAAATTAATCAATTTGGTGGGAAGTAAATTCCCACGACCTTACAAAGGGTTAATAAATATTTTTATGTATTTTAAATGATATTGCAAATTATCTCATGATCGGATACATACCAACTATATTAGGCTTTAAGTAATCAATCCGGATTTCTGAACCAACCAGACCGAATAAGAAGGGCTCTATGATCATCCAAACAAAAGCCAATGCACCTTCAACAGGTTTCTGAAAAAGAGTGGAAGACATTTTTTAATTCGGTATTGTATATCAGTGTCTTAGCTCGTGTAAACGGGGCCCATGGCGTGATAACTTTCGTCCTCTCAATCATATTTCACTTTAAAAAGTGACGTAAACGCATTAAAGCTTCGTCACCATGGTCAGTGGCGTAGCAAGGGCAAGTGGCTCCCGGAAAATGATTATTTTTTTTTGTCCCATTTGTCATCAATGCCTTAACAAACGTAAATAACGCCAGAGATGTAGTACTAATTTTATGCCTATCAAATTTTGGTTTAAAAATGGCCTCAACGCAGTACTGTTTTGACTCCATATCTCCCCCCGAAGGGCGGCCGGGGGGTCTAGAAAAATATTGCCCGGTCGCCTCCCGTCTTTAATCCACTTTGCTCATCTTTTGGTTGTTCTAATACGAAAGAGAAAGCCGAATGTGGTATGAAAAAATGATTTTCAAGTTTCCATTTGCCAATATTGAATGATTGAAAGCACTGACTGTGAGAATCAATTTAATAACTCTTATAAATGAAAAGTAATCTAATAACTAATAAGTAACCAATGAAACTATCAAGTATCGGGGAGTATTTTCTCTTATTCCTGTAGTTTCCGAGGATAAACTTAAGTCGAACCACACCCTCCCTGCCTTGGTGTCCTGGTCACCTGAAGAACAATCGCCGTAGCAGCTATGATACTGAGGTCAGAGTACTAACGACCATC